>PVKB01005547.1:0-93158 GCA_004027205.1 Ctenodactylus gundi | reverse complement strand
TTGGTCAACATGGGTCTGGCTCAGGTCAGTCATCTGGTTTTGGTCAACATGGGTCTGGCTCAGCTCAGTCTTCTGGAGTTGGTCAACATGGGTCTGGCTCAGGTCAGTCATCTGGTTTTGGTCAACATGGGTCTGGCTCAGCTCAGTCTTCTGGAGTTGGTCAACATGTGTCAGGCTCAGGTCAGTCTTCTGGTTTTAGTCAACATGAGTCTGGCTCTAGTCAGTCTTCTGGATTTGGTCAACATGGGTCTGGCTCGGGTCAGTCATCTGGTTTTGGTCAACATGTGTCAGGCTCAGGTCAGTCTTCTGGATTTGGTCAACATGGGTCTGGCTCGGGTCAGTCATCTGGTTTTAGTCAACATGAGTCTGGCTCCAGTCAGTCTTCTGGTTTTGGTCAACATGGGTCTAGCTCAGCTCAGTCTTCTGGAGCTGGTCAACATGTGTCAGGCTCAGGTCAGTCTTCTGGTTTTAGTCAACACGAGTCTGGCTCTAGTCAGTCTTCTGGATTTGGTCAACACGGGTCTGGCTCGGGTCAGTCTTCTGGCTTTGGGCGACATGAATCTGGCTCAGGACACTCTTCTGGCTTAGGTCAAACCTCTACCAATGGACAACATGGATCTTCAGCACAACAACCACCACGCTATAGCCAATGTGGATCCAGCTCAGGTCAGTCTTCCAGCTATGGCCAACATGGGTGTGGATCAAGTCCATCTTCTAACTTTGGCCACCAGAGATCTGGGTCAGGCCAGTCTTCTAGCCATAGACAATATGGGTCTGGCTCAAGAGAAACTTCTGGATTTAGTCAACATGAGTCTGTTTCAGGAGGATCATTCGGCTTTAATCAAGGCGGATCTGGTTCAAGTCAGTATTCTGGCTATGGACAACATGGTTCAACAGTAGGACAGTCATCATGCTGTGGTCAACGTGGGTACGGCACAAATCAGTCTTCTAACTATGGTCGATGTGGATCTGCCTCAAGTCACTGTTCTAACTATGGTCAGCAAGGGTATACTTCAGGTCAGTGCACTAGCTCTGCACAATATGAGTCTGGTTCATACCCTTTATCTAGCCAGTGTTCTAGCTCTCGACAAAATGTATCTGGCTCATGCCACCTGTCTAATTCTGGATTATGTGGTTCTGGATCTAGTCAGTGTCCAAGTGACGAGCAACATGAATCACAAGGGAGATGTGGAAACCAGCAGGAATCTAGTTTTAACCATTCAAATTGTAATGATGGGCAATCAAGAAGATGTTATAGACAAGAAGAAACCCCCTCAGGCTGTGTCTCTGAAAAACTTCCACCCTCTCTTGGACACTCTAGATCCAGTACTACCAATAAATTGTCACTTTGCAATGAGAACAATAGACAAGGTGGTTACTGCTATCAGAGAAAAAGAGGAGGTAACTATGGAGAGGTGACTATAGGCTCCAGTTCCCTCAGTCTCACTAGCAGTACTCCACTCTATGAGTATGTCCAACAGCTGAGGTATTAATTTTAGGGATGAATGATGATAAATAGAAGAGAAATTGCATCAAGTAGCAATTTTTAAAATGAGAACCTGCTGCAGACAAGCAACTCATCATGAAATTTCTTTCTCAATTTGGATGTATCTGTGCCTGTCCTTTTCATTTAAACCTGTAATTGTATGCTTCCTAGTTATTGGGTTCCTTCCCCTGCAAAAAAAAAAAAAAAAAGTAGGGTATTTGGGCTTTGTTAGGAAAGACTGAGTTGAGTGAATGATTAGTACGGGGGTGAAATATGGAAGAACAATGCAAACATTTTAGAAGCTTGGGGGTTTTAGTTATCTTTTTAAGAACTCATTATTAAATTAGTAATGTCACCAAAACTAAGCATGTAGATTTTAAAACCAATATATTACAAAAGTATTACCAATCCTAGAGCTAACACTTTCTCTTACAGCAACATGTAATAGAATTTTTGTTGTGTGTAAGATAGTAGTAGGAACAAGAAGACTTAAAAGCAAAGATGTAGCACTGGTGGGTTGTTTGCTTATATAAGCCTCCAAGCCCCTTTGTCGGGTATATCTTTAGTCAGGACAGCAACCAGTGTGGAAAAAAAAAAAAAAAAAAAAAAAAACTGCTTCATTTGCTTCCCCCTAGCCACTGAACAAGAGCATTATTTCTTAAGGAGCATGCTGGATCAATTTAGGATCAAAATGTGGGCTTTAACATAATTCCAGTAAGAAAGATCTCAGCTCCTACTTCTAAAAAGTTGCTCCAGATTAGAAAACTTTAGAAGTGCTTAATATGGAAATACAATAACTCCTTTTGTGGCTTCACAGTCTTTCCATGTAGGGAAATATCACCTACAACCAGATGGAAGGGAATATTCACTGCTATACAATTCTCTGTTTTGACTGCAATGTATTTGTTTCAGGTCTTTGAATTCAAATGACTGCATTGAATTAAAATTAACCAATAGAACATGAGTGAATTCTGAACTTTTGTCTCTTCTGTGCACCATTCGTTTCTTTCACATAGGCAACCAAACTATAATTCAATACTAACAGCTATTTCCCAAGGTTCTAATCTTCACAAAATCCATTTTTTAAATCTTATTTAATAAGGCAAACAATTTAATTTCAAAATGGACAAAATTTTATGATATTCTTGGTAATGATTTTTTACAGGCAACAAAAGCAAAAATCAAATAAATGAAACCAAGTAAACAAAGTAAAAAAGTAAATGACACTATATGAAACTGAAACAATTAAATAAATAAAACTACATCAAGTGAAATGAGCCAGACACTTATAATTACTGCGTAACCATTTTTACCATACTTATTACTAGAAAGTTAAAAGTTGAATTCAGAGAAACAAAAGGATAAAAAGATGGTTACTGTGAGTTAGGTGTGTGGGAAACAGGGAGATGGTGGTCAAAAGTATAAATGTTCAGTTATGAGTAAATTCTAGGAAGCTAATATTCAACATCATGATTTTAATGAATCATAATGTATTTTTATCCTGAAATTTGTTAAAAAGCATAGATCTTAAACGTTCTCACCACACCAGAAAATAGTAACTATATTGAGAGGTACAGTTAATTAGCTGGGTTGCAGTAATCATTTCAAAATGTATACAAATATAAAATCATTATCTTGCATATTTTAAATATATACAATGTATTGCTCATACCTCAGCAAATGGAAAAAATAAAATTAAAATAGGCAAAAGAACTGGATTAATTTGCCAAAGTAAATGTACAAATGGTCAATATGAACATGGAAAAATACTCAGTGCCATTATTCATCAGTGAAATGCAAACTAACATTTAGAGACATATTATTACACACCCACCAGAATGGCTGAAATTTAAAATACTGGCAATACTGAGGACTAGTACTACCAAGGGAAAGTAAAAGGACAGGCACTTTGGAAAACAATGTGGCAATTTTTTTAACTCAAATACATTTTGGTGACAACTGTGAGAATTAAAATGGAGTTGCTTGGGTTGATTCTAACAAAAAAAATATTTAAAACTTCAGGAAATTATGAAGAAGAGTTCTCACACATAATTGCCTAATAGTAACCATCACAAAAGGCTGACACCTTACTCAAAGGCTACCACAACATTACACAATAAAACACTTCCACGAAGTCATCTGTCCAGTAACTGTTTGCTCAAACTCATACTGTACATTTTAAATATATATACAATGTATTACTTAAACCTTACATTAAATACCTTGATTAATCCTTGTAGCAAAAGTTTATTGTTTCAACATATCTTATGTAATTTTTCTCATTTTTACCTTTAAAAAATCTTCCCTGCCTCAAACTCCACGAAGATGCCCACAGTTTACTATGGTATGAGTATTCCTGTAGACATCTAAACATAGACCCTAAAGGCGAGAAGATCATGGAGTGATATCATCTAAATACTAAAAGAACATAAATGACAACCCAAACAGCTATATCCAGCAAAACTACCTTTCAAAATAGAGGGATAAGTTAAAACTTTTCATGGAAAAGAAAACCTAAAAAAATTCATAACCACTACACCAGCAGCACTGAGAAAAATAAAGGAATCTGAGACAGAAATAGGAAGACCAACAGCATCAAAGACAATAGAGAAAATAAAACAACAGAAAGAGGAGAATGAATTGCCAAGAGTGTAGATCAGTCAACACTGAGGCATCATAATGATAACAGGATAAGGCAAATATACCACTATAATAACACTGATTGTAAATGGTCTCAAGTCACTTAACAAAAGACACAGACTGGCTGATTGGATTAGAAAACAAAAACCCACAATTTGTTGCTTGCAGGAGACACATACCACACATGAACACACAGACCAAAAATAAAAAGATGGAAATCAATACTCCATGCAACTGATGCCACTGGACCCAAGGAAGAAGCAGGAGTAATTAGACTATTCTCAGACACAGCAGATTTCAAATCAAATCATATCACGAGAGAAATAAATGGACACTATATAATGGTTAAGGGAACAATTCAACAGGAAGAAGTTCCAATTATCAATACATATTTTCCCAACGTCAGGTTACCTAACTATGTAAAACAAAAATTCATGGGCTTAAGTTGTCAAAGAGGTCCAAATACAAATATAATAGAGAAAATCAATATCCCACTATCACAGATACACAGGCCAACTAGACAGAAAATCAAAAGAAACATTACAGTTCAACAATACTCTAGAAAAATTGCATTTAACAGATATTGACAGCGTGTTCCATCCAACATCAATGGAATGCACCTCTATTTTCCAGCAGCACAAGGAAAGTTTTCCAAAACAGACTATATTACAGGCCATAAGGCATATTTAAAAAGTACGAAGAAGTTGAAATAATTCAGTGCTTATTTTCAGATCATAGCAGAATAAAATTGGAAATCAACAGCAAAAGAACTATACAAATACATGCAGAGACCAAATTACTTCTTATTGAACAAACAATGGGTCACCGAAAAAGGGAGTAAATCAAAGATTTCCTAGAACTAAATGATGAAGGAAGCACATCATATCAGAACCTGTGAGATGCAAAGAAAGTAGACTTAAGGGGGACATCATAGCTACAAATGCACACATCAAAAAAAAACAAAGTAATTACAAATAAACAATTTAATGATGCACCTTAAGGTCCCAGAGAATCAAGAAAAGTCTAAAGCAAAAATTAGCAAAAGAAAAGAAATTACAAAGATCAGAGCAGACATTAATAAAATTGAAACAAATTAATGAATCAAAGAATTGATTCTTCAGAAGAATAAACAAGATTGATAAACTTCTAGCTAAACTAACAAAAGAAGTTCTGATAAAACCATATCGATGCAATTAGAAATGGAAAAGGTGAAATCACAATGTGCATTGCTGAAATTCAGAGAATTATAAGGAACTACTTCGAAAATTTAACACCAACAAATTACAGAACTTGGAAGAAATGGGTAAATGTCTAGACACATAAAAAATACCAAAAATGAACCAAGAAGACATAAACACCCTGAACAGATGCATAAAAATACAGAATTTGAGGCAGTGATAAAGTCTCTACCCACAAAGAAAAGTTCAAGACTGAATGGGTTCACAGCAGAATTTTACCAGTACTTCAGAGAAGAGCTAACATCAATGCTTCTCAAACTGTTCCAGAAAATTGAAAGAGAAGAAACATCACCTAACTTCTCTTTAGAGGCTAGCATGACCCCGACATCAAAACCAGACAAAGATTTAACCAGGAAAGAAAACTATAGATCAATCTCCTTTATAAATATAGATACAAAAGTCCTCAATAAGATGCTGTCAAACAGAATCCAGCACATTATTTAAAAAAATCATTCATCATGATCAAGCAGGCTTCATTCCTGGGATGCACAGATAGTTTAACATATATAAATAAATCAAAGTAACACACCACATTAATAAGAGCAAGAACAAAAAATTATATGATCATCTCAACTGATGCAGAAAAGGCCTGTGACAAAATCCAACATTCATCATGATAAAAATGGGGGAAAAAAGGAAAATAAGCATAGAAGGACCTTACCTCAAACTGATAAAAGCCATATATACCAAACCTACTGTAAATACGACAGCACGTGGGGATACATTGAAAGCATGCCCCTCTAAATCAGGAACATAACAAGACTGTCCACTTTCACCATTCCTACTCAACAAGGTTCTCAAAACCCAGAGCAATCAGTCAAGAGAATGAAATAAAAGGAATATATATTAGGAAGGAAGAAGTCAAACTATCCTTATTTGCAGATGACATAATTGCCTACACAGAAGACCCCAAAAACTCCACCAAGAAACTCTCAGAAATAATTAATAAATCGAGCCTAACTGTAGTTTCCAAAATTTATACAAAAATAACAAATAGCATTCCTCTCCACTAACAATAAACCAATTGAGAAAGCTGATAAGAATAATCCTGTTCTCAATAGCGCCTCAAAAACTTAAGTACCTAGGTATGAACCCAATTAAGGGAGTGAAGGACCTCTAACAAAGAAAACTATATTTACTGAGAAAAGAAATTTCCATTAAAAATGGAAAGATATTCCCTGTTCCTAGATAGACAGAATTAATATTGTCAAAATGACTATACAGCCAAAACTGATATACAGATTCAATGCAATTCCTATAAAAATGCTAAGAACTTTTTCACAGAACTTGGAAAAGTCAATCTAAAATTCATATGGAACCAAAAGAGACAGAGAATAGCCAAAGCAGTCCTGAGGAACAAGACAAAAGCAGGTGGCATTATGATTCCGGACATCAAGTTTTATTACAAAGCAATAGTGATTTTAAAAATACAAGTATTGGCAGAAAAACAAGACCAGTTGACCAATGGAACAGAACTGGGATGCAGAGACAACCTCAAGATCTCTCAGCTATCTGATCTGACAAAGGGATCAAAAAAATACACTGGAAAAATGATAGCCTCTTTAATATCTGATGCTGGGAGAACTGGTTATCCACATGTAGAAGAATGAATCTAGACATACATTTATCACCACATAACACGATCAAATCAAAGTGGATCAAAGTCCTAGAAATCAAAAGTGAAGCACTGAACTTTCTGGAGAACAAAAGAAGTAAAACTCGTGAAGATGGAAGCACGGGCAAGGACTTTCTTACTAGGACACACCTGATGCAAAAGAAATAGCCCCCAGATCAACAAATGGGATTACATCAAATTAAAGTTTCTGCACAGCAAAGGAAACTACTAACAGAGTGAAGGGAGAACCAACACAATGGGAAAAGGAATTTTTACCACCTTCACCTCGGACAGAAAGCTAATAATGAGAATATAAAAGGAACTAGAGAACTACAAAACCCTCAAAATCAAAGACCCAATTTAAAAATGGGCAATTGAAACGAACAGGCAGTTCTCAGATGAAAAAGTACAAATGGCCAGCAAATACATGCAATAGCATTAAGCATCCTTAGCCATTAGAGAAATGGAAATCAAAACATTACTAAGATACCATCCCACCCCAGTGAGAATGGTGAATACGAACAACTCACACAGCAATAGATGCTGGTGAAGCTATGAGGGGAAAAGAATCCTTCTGCATTGCTAGCACAACCACTACGGAAAGCACTGTGGAGATTCTTCAAAAAGCTGAAAATAAATATTCTATTCCATCCAGAAAAACCTCTTCTGGGTAACTTTCCAAAAGAGTTAAAAGCAACATATAACAGAGATACATGCATATTCATATTTATGGCAGCACAACTAATGATAGCTAAATTATGGAAGATGCTGAAGTAACCAACAGACCAAGGGGTACCAAAAGAGTGGTGTCTGGAACGCTACTCTTCCTTAAAGACAAACAGATTCATGGCAATTGTAGGTAAATGGATACAACTTGCTTAGTGAAGTGAGTCAGACTCAGAAGGTTTAATATCGCATAGTTTTTTTATTATGAGAAAACCAGATACAAGCAATTTATAGAATATAAAAAGTGAAACAATGGGAGTCACATGGGAAGAGGGAGGGGATGGGATCAAAAAGTGGGAGGGGAGGGGACTGTCATGATATAATATGTATGTGAACAAAATTCTCAAGAATAATGTAACTAACCATTGTATATTGCATATATCTATTTTTAAATGGAAGAAATTACACAGTGGAATGGATATAGTGATATATCCATTTTTTTAAATAAATGCATCAGCACATCAATGTCTAAGGATATTCATCAGCTAAATCACACAACAATCTGTTTCAGTCTTGAATCTCACCAGGAAACCATATGAAAAATTTGGCTCCCCCCTAATTTTTCCCAAAAGGAAAAAACATTCATTAGTTAGATTAATGTAGACATTTAAGGTTTCTGAAAGTACATTACTTATCAAAAAATGATAAACTGTTATTCTGATTTTCATACTTCAGTCCTAATGAGTTTAGTTATAATAAAAAATAATTTCTGAGTCTGATCAACTCTAGGGCACTGACACGAGTATGTTTCTAGGGCCATAAGAATGAGGTCCAAACCCAAATCCTTTTCCAGGCAATACACCAACCTTACTCTTTGCATTCTGAATTTCCAAAGGTAAGGAACAAGAAAATTCTTCTACTAATAGAAGTCCAAGAAATGTTAAATAAATGCCTACTTGTATAGCTAGCTAAATCAAGTTACAGCGATTTTCTTCCTATGATCCCAGAACCTAAGCTAAACAGAAAAGAAAGAGGTAGCCTAAATGTTTTCATCAGGATCTCACAGAATCTCAATATCAGAGTCTGGATCTCATATCTGAAGACCAAGAAAGCATTTTTCTGTACATTAGATGTGATCAAGCCCTAGAGCATATACACATACTAATCAAATTCATAACAGTTCAATTTATTACCCTAATATATATATATATATTATATATATTGAGAACAAGAATTATTTATCATGAAGTATTAGATATTCTCTCTAAATAAATGTGTTGAAAAGATATCAGAGTAAAAGATGCTTCTTTTCCAAAGGTTCTCCATCATGCAATGATAATATGATGGTTTTAATAATTTTTCCCAAAAGAGAAAGAGCAGTACAAAAGTAATATTTTATCAAATACCTTATAAATTAAGAACATTATACAGTATGGACTTGACAGATTATCTATTATTTAATTTCATTCTCATAACCTCATTATTACAAGTATTGTGCTCACTTATTCTTTATTTTTCCCCATTTTATTGATATGTATATATGCAATATATAATGCTTACAATGAAAGTATTTTGTGCACATATAATTGCCTCAAAATCACAAATCCTTCTCCTCTCCCCTTTCAACCCTTCCACTCCCCCCCATTAGTTCCCATTATTCCCCCCATTTGGTTCTATAAATAACTGTAATCTGTGTATTGTACTCATTTTATTGATGAAATTGAGAGTCTGGAAGGTTAAGTGACTTGCTTATGTTAATTAAGCCTGTGCAATAGCACATGCCTGTATCCCAGCTACTCAGGAGACTGAGGCAGAAGGACAGCAAGTTTGAGGCCAACCTGAGCAATTTAGCAAGACCTTATTTCAACAATAAGGAGGGCTGGAGATGTAACTCAGTAGTAGAGCAGTACTCCTTGGTTCAATTCCTAGTATCACAAGAAAGCTGTGTTTTTTGTGATACTAGGAATTTGACTGAATCCAAAATACATATGCCTGCTACCGTATCACTGTATTCTGTCCAATATAATTCCTTCCTAAACAACTACAAACTTTTAGGACAAGAATTGCCTTCTATTCTAGCATTGTTGGAGACATGTCAACTAATACTTATCCTTTTCTTACCTTTAATGCAAATATAATTAATGTCCTTAAGGAAGACTTGAGAAACACTTGGCAGTACACACATGAATGATTTTCAAGGGTGGATCACTGCTGCAGATAACTCATCTCCTCGGATTTGATCTCATCCCATTTAATAGCTCTCGTTCCAGAAGGTGGCACTTACTGACCTACTCCTTTCAAACAAGGCCTTATTTAAGGTTCACTATGGGCAAACAATAAACAGTCCTGTAGACTTATAAAAAAATTCCAAGACTTATCCAGGAAGGAAAATTATAGACCAATATCCTTAATGGATATAGATGTAAAAATCCTTAATAAGATTCTGGCATATAGAATCCAACAAGTCATCAGAAAGATCATACACCATGATCAAGTGGGCTTCATTCCTGGGATGCAAGGCTGGTTCAACATACGTAAATCAATCAATATAATACACCACATCAACAAAAGCAAAATCAAACACCACATTATCATCTCAAATTTCAATATCCTTTCATGATAAAAACTCTGAGAAAAAAATAAGCATAGAAGGGTCTTATCTCAAACTCACAGAAGCCATCTATGCCAAACTTACTGCAAATATCATAGTAAATGGAGAAAAATTGAAAGTGTTTCCTCTCAAATCAGGAACATGACAATGCTGTTCACTCTCACGACTTTTATTCAACACAGTCCTTGAAATATTTTTCCATAGCAATCAGGCAAGAAAGTAAAATACAGAGAATCTGCATCAAGAAACAGTAAGTCAAACTATCCTTATTTGCAGATGATATGATTATCTCCAGAGAACACCTCAAAAACTCTACTATGGAACCCTTGGAAAAAATAAATTCACCCATATTGCAGACTACAAAACAATACTAAAAAAAAATCAATATCCTTTCTCTATACCAACAATGAGCTCACCGGGAAGGAGCTAGAAGAGCAAGCCCATTCTCAATAGCTCAGCAAAAAATTAAATACCTAAGAGTATACCTAGCCAAGGAAATGAAGGACCTATATAAAGGAAAAATACATTACACTAAAGAAAGAAGTTGTAGGTGACATCAGAAAATGGAAAGAGATCCTCCGTTCTTGGATAGGCAGAATCAGTATAGTCAAAATGACTATCGACTATACTGCCAAAACTGATTCAGTGCAATTCCTATCAAAATACCAACAATTTTTTCACAGAACTTGAAACAATAATCCTTAAATTCATATGGAACCAAAAGAGACCTAGAATAGCCAAAGCAATCTTAAGTAACAAGACTAAGTCAGGAGGCATTACAATTCCAGACATCAAGTTATACTATAAAGCAAGAGTTGTAAAAACTATATGGTACTGGCATGAAAACAGACAGACCAACCAGTGGAACAGAATGGAGGATGCAGAGACAAACTCAAATACCCTCAGCTACCTAATCTTTGATAAAGGAGCCAAAAGCATACACTGGAAAAAGGATAGTCTTTTCAACAAATGATGTTGGAAAAATTGGTCATCCAAATGCAGAAGAATGAATACAGACACACATCTGTCAGCATGCATCAAAATCAAATCAAAGTGGATCAAAGACCTAGATATTAAAACTGATACAATGAACCTTCTGGAGGACAAAATAGGCAAATATCTAAAAGACAAAGGTGTAGGCAAAGAGTTTCTTATTAAGACACCAAAAGCAAAAGAAATAGCCCGCAGAATTAACAAATGGGACTATGTCAAATTAAAAAGTCTCTGCACGGCAAAGGAAATTATCAACAATGTGAAAAAGAGACCCAACAGAGTGGGAAAAAATATTCACCAGCAATAACTCAGATAGAAGACTCATAACCAGAATACACAGGGAACTGAAGTAAGCCCCTCAAAAATCAAAGACCCTACTGAAAAATGAGCAAAAAAATGAATAGGCAGTTATCAGGTGAAGAAGTTCAAATGGCCAATAAACACATGAAAAGATGTTCAACATCCTTAGCCATAAGAGGAATGAAAAGCAAAACATCACTAAGATACCATCTAACTCCAGAAAGATCAGTGTACATCAAGAAAACGAACAGCAATCAGTCCTAGCAAGGCTGTGAGGGAAAAAAGGAGCCCTCCTGCACCACTGGTGGGAATGGAAACTGGTACAGCCGCTATGGAGGTCTCTCAAAAGACTGGAAATAAATATCTCCTTCAATCCAGTGATACCTCTCCTGGGAATTTTCCCAAAAGAGTTAAAAACAACATATAACAGAAATACATGTATGCCCATGTTCATAGCAGAACAACTAACAATAGCTAAAATGTGGAAGACACCAAGATACCCATCAACAGACCAACGGATACATAAATTGTGGTATTTATACACAATGTAATACTATTCATCTATAAAAATAGATAAGTTGGAGGCTTTTATAGGTAAATGGCGGCAACTTGAGACCATCATGCTTAGTGAAGTGAGTCAGAAGCAGAAGGCAAAATATCGAATGGTTTCTCTGATGTAAGAATCCCAGATCATAATTATTTCATAGAACTTAATGTGGGGAATAATGGGAACTGGAGGGGAGAGGTAAGGAGTGAGAGGGTTGAAAAGAGAGAAGGGAAGGATGTGTAATTTTTCCACGATATGTTATGTGCACAAAATACTCGAGATCAATGTAAACTTTATGTGTTGTACTTATACCAATAAAATAGGGAAAGAAAAAAAAATCCCAGATCTAATTCCCCAACAGCCAAAAACTTCCTGTTTCAGCCAGTCTCCCCAACCTACTCCCACACCTCAGCCTCCTGCATTCTGACTGCTCAACCCCATTTAAGAATGATCTCTGAGTAGCACCCCCCAACCCACATCCTAATCTTATCCATAAACTCTAGCCAGAACATTCCAGAAGTTGAAGATCGTACATCAGCAGTTGCTCTGTGATATGCAGAACGGTGACAAATCAGCCATGCAATACTGTTAGACTTCACAGGCAGAGAAGGGAACTCCAAGAGCAAAGATGCTGAGAAAACAGTGTGCTCAGGGGGCCAAAAAGTAAAGCATGTAAGGGGCGGAGAATCAGAAACTGTGGCTGGAAAAGCTAGTTGGAGGCAAGCTGTGAAAAGCTCTACATAAAACTATGTGAGGCAGCCAAAGAAGAGACGTTAACGAGGGACACTGATAAAGACGAATCAAAGTAGGTGAAACAAGGAAAGCAATGTTCTAGAAATAAAGAGAATTCTGGTAAGGAACGGGCAAAATAGTAAAATGTATTTTATTAAATTATAATAAAACCATAGTGTATTTGTTAAGAACAGATAATACAGATCAATCTAACTGAATAAATAGCTTCAAATAGGTATATATATATATATATATATATATATATATATATATATATATATAAAATGATACAAGGACTATCTCCATAACTTACATATACAGAAAGCACTTATCAATTCCCATTAGTCATATAAACGTTGTTAGTGACTATCTCTTTATTACTACCTATTATTGTAATTGTTACCACACATTAGTAAGGAAGAAAAAGTCTTAAGTTTGGTAGTAAAGAGGAAGCACCAGAGTGAGCAAGGAAGAAAGAAGAAGCCTCACAAGGAAGGAAATCACACGTTGAAAAGATAAGAGGCAATCAATAAAAGTTCAGTTAATACACATGAGCCAAGAGGAATACAGAAATAATAGACTGCAATGGAATCTTTGCTAGCTCCAAAACCTAGACATCAACCTTAGAGAGGAGTAAGAAACCTTGTAATCTTGAAACAAAAGGAAATGAAAGTAAGTGAAGATATAACCACTTCCATGTTTGACAATTATTCTAAAAAAAAAAAAGTTTGCCCTAATATCATCAAAATCAAAATCAACCAAAGTAATTATTTAAAAAGTAACTTCTTGGACTCCATTCCAGACCCACATAAATCATAGTGTCTGCCAAATGGAGCTGAGGAACCTCAATTTCAGTCGTTTGTGTCCTAGCGGATTCCTCTGAGAAGAAGTCAAGTTCAAAAAAATCCTGTTTTCTGCTTTGGAGAAAGCAAAACTGACCCCCCAAACAGCCACCATTAGGCCTACACACACACACACACATCAAGTCCCGCAACAGAGAGGGGAAAAAGTCTTTATACCCTGAGATAAGCTGAAAATAAGAAAGAAGATTTACATATATAAATCAATAAAGCCTGGAGCCTTTTTCAGTAAACTGGTTTTTCTTTCTTTCTTTCCTTCTTTCTTTCTTTTTTCTTTTCTTTTCTCTTTTTTGTGGTGCTGGGGATCAATCCAGAGCCTTCATATGAATCTACAACCTTTACCTATTTTTATTTTTGGTTTTGAGACAGGATCTCACTAAGTCATTACGTTGCCCAGGCTGGGCTCAAACTTGCAATCCTCCTGCCTCAGTCTCCCAGAGTCCTGGGACAATATACCTGTGTACCAGCAAACAACTTTGTCCCTGACTTTTGCCAATGATGACATCTAAAAATAAAATAATCATGTGGCGAAGTTTCTATTTTTTATCTATAAGAACAGACTAAACTGTACCTTAGTAACTTAGCAGGTTTTTTCTTTCCTTTAAATAGTTTCATGTCACTTCTTCAAGGAACCAATCTTTTCTCTCTTTCTGATGAATTTATACTGTTTAATTAAACTTATATGATGTAAAACAAAAGTGAAACTAGTCTATGGTGACAGAAATCAAAATAATGGTTTCTGGAAATAATCTGTGTTTGGATCCAGATGGTGGTAGTGTATACATGTGCAAGTGCATCTTATACAGATATACTTATAGGAAGCTGGAGAGGGAATGAAGCAAGAGGTTTGAAAGCAGTGGGAAGTTTTCAAAAACCTGATGAGGGTGTCTCAAGAAAGAAAAGGGACTGACAGGTAGTATTCCGCGTCTGAGTAAAGGGTAAAGGACACGAATCTGTAGAGAGAAGCTAAGGGCCCCAGTAGGTATTTGTCAGAACCCCACAGCCTAGGAAAGGACGTAAGAAAACAAGGTAGTGCTAAGTTTGGGATGGCAGGGCAGGTATAAATTTTAAAAAGTCTAAGGACACTCAGAGGTTCCTAGAGAGTTATAGGTATGGGGAAAAGAGAGAAATAATTCTAATAAAACTTCTCGGAGCCCAAACCAAATGTCTATGAAGGGCCTTCATAGACATAACTTTATAGATAAATCCCTATACTCTCTACTGAATTACTGTAGAAAAGGGCAGCAACTTTTCAGTTAAAAATAAGTAATTATGGAATATATGAGGAGACGTGTGAATGTCTAGCTACGTGTTTTTTTTTTTCCTTCACACTGAATCTTTGAGGTACAGATGCTTGAACTTCTTAGTGCACAAATTTGAGATGCTGAGAAGTTTTCACAGCTCACCTATGACACAGCTCAGATCTGAACTCAAGTATGACAAATTACAGAACTCACTTTGAGTCAGGTTGACTAGCCCTTCACCAGGGACCATTAGCCTTCATCAGGACAGGATGGGTTCTACAGAGAAAAGGAAAGGAGCATCATCAAGGGAACACTAGATTTCCAAGACAGCAAAGAGTTGCAGGAAGTGTTCTATGAAAGAATTAAGATATTTCTTGGTAATAATACTAACGAGAATGAAGAGAAATGTAATTTAGGAGAATTAGCAGTGAGAAGATAGCAAATAACAACCAATAATTATCTGATTATCTGATAATTGCCTGACGCCTGGTTGAAGGAGTGTGTGCATGGGGTGCTGGGGGTGGAAGAAGATGCAGGGTGGTGGGGGAAGTGAGGGAAAGAGAATGAGTTTAGCCCATTCACCATCATTATCCTTGACATCTTCACAGAGGGTGGAGTGGGAAACACAGTCGACTACAGCAGGCCTGTCTGTACAGCGTCCTCATGCCTGGCAACAGGCCACTTTCCTTGCATCCTTGTTCCAATTCTCTTCTTCTGCCCACTTTGGGGAATAATCCAGGTGACCTGGTTTGCCCTTCCCTGACATGCTTAACACACTGCTGATAACAATCACAGCATGACTGAGGCCCACAATTTCAAAAGTGTGATGATCAAATTCAGAATAGATAAGAGAGGAACGGGCTGACAGACTGAAAAAACACAGACAAGATAAAGAACAGGTTTATTTAAAAAGTGCATATCCTACGTACGAGCAATTCTATATCTAGTCTTACATCTGAGAAGAATTTGCACACTTGTGAGAGTAATGTCTATGGTGACATTTAATACTTACATAAAAGTTACTATATGCCAAAAATTACCACAGTATATACAAAACCTTCTTGTTATGAGATAGAACATTTCATATCCCCTTCCTAAAAAGGAGAGTAAGAAACAAAGGTTAAGTAATTTGCTATAGTTACACATATGGCATTTGAAACCAAGCAGTGTGATTCCAAAGTTTTTTTTTTTTTTTAATCTTACCTCAGGACTTTACATATAGCTAATGTAATTCACCCACTACCCAGAGGTGCTAAGAAGGAGCCAGCTGGCACAGAAATCCAGTCCACTTCACTCAACTTCAACTCAAGTTCAACATCCCTACTTAACACCTCTAGTCAAATGATATAACCACCTAAATACAGTCATGCCTTGCTGTCGTTGGGGAGATTGGTTACAGGACTCTCCAATACCTGGAGTAGCTCAAGTCTCTTCTATAAATATGAAGTGGGACAGGCAAATAACCTACACATATTCTCCTGTATACTTTAATCATCTCTAGATCACTTATAATACCTAATATAATGCAAATGCCACACAAATCATTATTATTATTCCTCTATTAAGGAACAATTGAAAACCTGTACATGTTTAGCACAGACACAATTTTTCCCAAATATTTCTAATCTTAAGTTGAACAAATCTGCTACTCGTCAAGGCTGTAGATGCAGAATCCACAGCTACACAGGGCCAACTATTACCTTCCCCAAGCACCTTCCATTTGCCAAACTATCTGCTAAGAGAACTAGGCCCATGTGGAAGAAATGTCTACTTCACGCAAAAGCATCACAGCAGCTTAGCTATGATCCTACTTCGCTGTGTTTTCTCATCGTTGTTGTCTACTTATTTGGTCCCCAGGACTTCACGCTAAGCTACATCCCCAACATGTTCTCACTTTATATTTTGAGACAGGGTCTTGCTAAGTTACTAAGCTGCCCAGGCTGGACTCAAACTTGCAATCCTCCTGCCTTAGCCTCGCCTGGTGTCAGGATTATAGGCCTGCACCAACAGGTGCAGCTTCACTATGGCCCTACTTCAGCCATGGCACGACACTGGCCTATTCTGTATGGGAAGACATTTACGAGGGCGTTTAATATATCATTGTATGTAATACGTAATACTGAAGAGGAACAGAATATAGTATACTCACTTAGGAACATTATGAAATACTCAGAAGGATTAACTATCGTGTAAGTAAAAATTTTCAAACCACAAATTACAAATTACAAACAGTTCATGATTCAAATTTTGAAACAAAAAATACATATTTTCTATATATACATATGCCTGAAACAAACACAAATATAAATTATTCATTAAATTCGTGGTGGTGGTTGCTTCTGAGGAGAAAAAAAGGAAATTAGAAGTTAGAAGTATGAACACAGGAGACTTGTATACGTATAATGCTTTGTTCATTTTAATTATTTTGTTAAGATTTAACACAAAAATCTTCAATTCTGGCCAGTAAGTACGCAATTGTTCAACATAAAAAATAAAATTATTTCTTAAGAACAGACATAATGGTAACTCAGGAGCAGGATGGTCAAAAGACAAAGGCTGTGCAATCAATGAGTAGAAGCCTCACAGTTCACAGGTGCAGAAGGGGAGAAGCTGGGGACAGCGACAAAGTACAGGGTGCGGCCATTTGAGTGGGTGGTTGATACGAAGTGGAGGTAGAAATTGGTGGAGTGTAAGAAGTGAAGGATGCAGTTGTGTCACCAACACGATTGTTAAGGTTTTCCAGAATGATGATGACGATGGCCAGGTGGAAAGGAGAGTTGCTAAAGTCTCAACAAATATGATTACAGGGCAAGGAGATTAGCAGAAGGAAAAAATGAGGATGAGAAGAGGGTGGAGGATGTGTGCATTCATGGAGGAGTGGTTGTTGAAAGAAGCCACAGTGACAAGCAAGAAAGCATGCTCTGCCCATCTCCATGCCCCAAAACAAAGAGGAAAGAAGGGATACCCTGCATTTGGTGCTGCTGAAAAGTAACACCATTCAAGGAAAGGCTGAGCTCACTTAATGTGAGGAAGTAGTTACATTTTTTGTAAATTCTACTGAAATTCTGATTTTACAATTCACTGACCCCACACTATGTATGCAGTCAGAAGGCAGTTTTACCAAAACACACACACACACACACACACACACACACACACACAAAGAAAAACCGAGACCCTATAAAACTGTCAACTCCACCAAAAAGGAGGGAATGCTGAATGAGATTATCAAAAACCCAGAAACCAAACAACCTGGAGAACAGTCAATCTTGGGAAACCAAGTTCACATGAAAAGAAATGACCTGAGGGACAACTAAGGGGTATTTTAAATAAAGAAGTAACCGTGGTTCATGAAATAATGTAGGTTCTGGAAACAGCTCTGGGAAATTATCAAGGAATAAACAGAGAAAACAACCCAAATAAGAAGAGACTTGGCATTCCAAGTCCAAAGTGGACCTATCCTACAGGAAAAACCAATATAATGTGTTAAATCCTCTTAAAAGATAAAATTAGAAAAGTGATTAGATCAGAATGCAAAAGAAAAACCGGCAAGAATTCAAGAAAGAAACAGAAATAATGGTACTTTCAGATATCCTCTCATCCTATTTTAGGGCTGAGAGGAACTCACAGGACTGATTTTCTCCAATTTTCATGCCAAGACATGGTGTGCAACGTTTTCCACTATACAGTATGGCAAGGTCTCTCTACAAGGCTCACTTGGCAACCATAGGAAAAAGAAGCATGTGTCCTTTAGCTCTGAGATCTCTACATTAAAAGAGGATTTGCCACATACTCAGTCACCATTCTTAAACCCTGTCTGGGCAAGAGAAGAATATATACAGGGTCAGCCACATACTAATGTTGCACTCCACTTTTTTCTCCAAACTTCTCACCACTCTCATTTTCAGGTGGTTTTTCTCCTACTCTGGATAGAAGTGGAATAGGAAAAAAAAATAAAATCTTCTCCCCAAAAGCATCTTATTTCAAATTGAAATGTCTCACACCTGCACCTTGTCTTTTGAATTTAGAAGAACACTGACATCTTTTTCATAATATTGGACCAAAAAAAAAAAAAAACAGGAAGAGACAAGTTAAAGCATTTTTTTCCCTGTGTACATGGCTAATAAGTGGCAGAGGTGGAATTTGAGTCCTAACCATCTAACTCAGGGCCCATCCTTGGAAGCACTATGTGATTCGCCCCCTTAGAAGAAAAGACCGCAAAGATGATGGTTTCATTTAGAAATATGGAGTTCACAATTTGCCACTGGCCCTACCTTGCAGAAACTTCCTCATCCGTTGTCCTCATGACTCGTGTGATGTTTTCAGCCATCACATCTAAAATGTAACAGAACATATTGTGTTATCTTGGCGCAATGGAGTATAAAGTAAATCTTCATTAGAAATACATGTGAAGTTCAGAAACAACCAGGCTCTGTACTCATATCTTTATCAAGGCGGACTCCATGTTTCTGACTTAACAGACCAAACATTATCAGCACCATCACAATTCCAGTATTTGGAAGGTAGAAGAGAGTAGGTTTGGAAAAAACACACTTAGTTTAGGGCATGCGTTCACTCGACATTTTAGAGCATTAAATATGTACTTGACACTGTTACTTTTTTTCTGGGCATTCAATTGGGAACCAAGACCCAGTTCTTGACTTCCAGCAACGTTCAGTCTACAGCAGTGGTTCCTAACCCCTTTGACCCCAGAAAAAGTTTTAGTTGAAGACCATTCTCCCAAGGACCAGGAAAACAAAGCTTCGCCTGTCAGATTAACAGCACACGAGAACCTAACAGGAGCTCACTGAGATGACGCAGAGCTTCCCTCATACGTCCCAGTGGCCTGGCCTGGTACTGGTCCATGACCTGGCGATTGAGCACCCTGTTCTAAAGAATGCTAGACAGGACTCAACAAATAATAACTAAGAAACAGGATGTTGTCATTAAAAAAAACCGTGGAACCTCTTTTATATGGGACTTTGGGAACATAGCAAATAAGAAATGCTTGAAGATAGATTTTTATGTGAACATTGCAGATCTTAATGACATGTTGTAATTTGCTTCCCTGACAGAGTCCCAGGAACCTCTATATCTAAGAACAGACTGTGAAGCTGCAATGCAAACTCAAACTCCACGACATGGTGCTCAGGCCCTCCTCCAGTTCAGCCCTGATCCTCTTCCCACCACCACTCCCAAACATACCTATTCCATTCCATTTAGGCTGCTAGTCTCGCTGCCCACAACACATCAAGTCTGCCCCCACCCTGTTCTCTCTCCTACACCTATTAATTCCACCTATCCTTCCAGACCAGGCAGTTCTACCTTCCTCATTCTTATCCAATGAAGATTACCAAGTTCTCCTCTCCTCTAAAGTACTATTTCCCAGACAATTAATTACCTAAAAATACAGCTTCTTTCCTTCACTGTAGTCTTGCCTCTGCCACAACCTCGTACTTTAACACAAGGCACCACAATCTCCTCCCAGCAAGTGTGGGCAGGAAGGGAAAGGAACTTGGCACATGTCCAGAGTTGTCATGGCCAGAGGCAGAGAGAAATGACTCAGGCGCAATGAGGCAGCTCAAGGGGACCAACCCCAGTGTCTTTGGAGTACAGTTCTGAAATACAGAGACACTGAGTTTCCAGTCAAATGAAAAAATTCTGACAACTGAGTACAGCTGACAAAGCAGTTCTCGAGAGGAATGGACAATTCAAGAGAGATATCTAACTGGGCAGTAAAGAGCACGTATAAGCCAAATCTCAAAGACTGATGCAACTCAGGGTAAAGGTAGTAGAGACCTGGGACTGTATGAATAACTAGGATGACCAGATATTGACAGGTAGCAAAAGGAATCTGGAAAAATTCAGGAACCTGGTTAAGTTTAAGCAAGTGACTTAATTATAAGTGATAAAGATCATGAATTCATTTGGGGACATGGATAAGGTATACATAAAATGTTTATGTATAATTGTTAGCCCTTCAAAGGAAGGAGCTATGTCTCATGCCTCATTTCTATCCTCCACAGCTCTCCGCAAAATAAATATTTATTGATTCCATTCTTAAAAGATCACAGACAGTTTGGTTATTGCCCAATGTGGAGAAGGATGCCAAGATAACATGAGTCATACTTCGGCTATATGTTGTGCAGGTTTGCAAGAAAGCTGTGTCACCTTGGCAAACAGAGGAAGTAGGATCTGGTGAAGAAAGACAGAAACTAGAAATGGAGAGATAAGCAAAGACCAACTTTGTCAGTGACTTTAAGCTTCGTTTTCTTCTGCCTCAATTACTTCCTCTGTAAAGAGATCAGTAATACTCCAAATTTTTCATTGCTGGAATATTTTCTCCAGATCTCTGGCTGGCTAAATTTTTCATTGCTCTTCGAATCTTGGTTCAAATTTTGCCTGATGAGGCCTCCTAATGAGGCCTATTATAACTAACCCATCTGACACTGTAACCTGTTCATCCCATGGGTGCACTTTTTTGGGGGCGGGGGGTGGAGGGAGTCTTCAGAACAATAGTAACACCATGTGAATTTTTTTCAGTGCTGGGGTTAGAACCCAGGGCCTTTGCACTGCACTATAATCTCAGCCCATTTTTTGGGTTTGATTTTGAGTCAGTCTCACTAAGTTGCTAAGTTACCTAGACTGGGCTCAAACTTGGGATCCTCCTGCCTCAGTCTCCCACAAGGGTGGGCTTACCTTACCTTTATTTTTGCTTACTAGCATTTAAACTCCATGAAGGCGAAGAGCTCTATTTATTGATATACTTCAAATCGCTGAACGGCATCTGGTGCAGAATAAATATCCAATAACCATTTATTGAATGAATGTATGAATGAATCTAATAAGAGGTAAAATCTTGTGACAGGAAAAACTAGAACAAGTCACTTAAATTCTCTTCGAGGTCAGGGTTTCTTGTTCTAGGCACCTCTATATGCCCTGGTAATCCATACCAAAGTGTGGTCTACTGTTGGGCAGAAGTAAAATGAACACCTATATCATGGACCCAAAAGGGCATACACAAAATAGCAGCTCTGGAGCCACCTGCTGGCAATTTTCATAGCTACCTAAGACATTAAATTGGCAGAAATTACTGGTGTGGATGGAGCTGGAGGAAACAATCTACCTTCACCTAGTGACTACAACAGTCTGCAGATAGATAAAAGAGGAAATAACTAGGCTGAAAGTCGGGCTGAAGAACTTAACGTTTCCCACAGCTCACTTTCTGCTTACAATTTTAACCATAAACACCATGTCCTGGTCTCTTATAATGTGTCAGATACCACGTTAAGCACTTTTATGCACTATTCCATGTAATCCTCACATCCAATCTGTTAATGTAAGCACCACTGTCGCCACCATTTTATGATGGCCATTTCCTTTCGAAAGGGTCTCGCCCCGTAGTCCAGGATGGTACTGAACTCACTATGTAGCCCAAGCTGGCTTTGAACTCATAGCAATCCTCCTGCGTCAGCCTCCCGGATTACAGGCATGCGCCAGATGTTCACGTTATTTTTCTATGGTGCAGGGTACTCGAACTCATCTGGCCTTGTGCATGCTAGTCAGGCGCTGTAACCACTAAGCAAGGGCCGCAACCCCAAAATGTTTTTATTTAAATAAAGCAGTGAAACAATTAAAAAATCTCAATGACATAAATCAAACCATGGTGGGCGTACAAGGTGTGGGCAGTACTAAACCGCAGGTCACAGCCATGCGACCAAGCCTTGCTTGACCGGGACCAAGCAACTTTCAAACTGCTGACCCACCAAGCATCCCGCCCCTCCAGCCAGTACAACCTGGGTCCCCGGATCTGGGTCCCAAAGTCCACGCTGTTTCACCCGAATCACACCAGAATACGCAGGTACAGACCGTCCCACCCCGAGGGCCTCGGGAGGGCTCGGAGCGCCTCTACGCACTCTGCGCCCCTGGGGGAGGAGACGGGAACGGGCCGGAAGCATAGCCCCCACCGGAAGTGCAGCCCCCGCCAGGAAGTGCAGTCCCCCTCCCGGAAGTGCTCTTCTCTACTTTCCGGCGCTGATGGAGCACGCTAGCCCGCGGTCAGCTGAGTGCCAGTTCCATCAGCCGTCCCTCTGGCCTTATCTGATCTGTTCCTGTGCCCTGCGCTTACGAGACAGGCAGACGGACCCTTCTCCCCGCGACCCCACGGCTCCCGCCATCTCGGCCACAAAAGGCCTCTGCCCTGCGCAGCGTGGATGTTGTGGTAGGGTGTCGCGCAGTGCTCCTCCTCGGCCCGCGGCCGCGTCCTGGACGGGACATGCCGCACTCCCTGACGGAGAATGAGGCGCCGCGCCGTGGAACCCCAGCGCTCAGCACACCTTTCTGTCCCGTGCCAGAGTTGGGCCAGGCTAAACTTGCCTCAGCCTGCCGCACAAATCGGCACTGCGCTGAACAAATACTGCGCCCCCTATTGGCTATCTGCACCTAGGGCAGCCTGACAGACTGATTAATTTGTTTTTCAGGTGGGGTACCAAAATGGTTATTGGGTGCCACGTACGCTTTTTTTTTTTTAATGTTTAAGACTCAAAACTACAGCCAGCACAATTAATTCGTAATCTCTAGTATTATTTGAGTATAAGGCTGTTTTTAAGTGAGCAGCTGCCTCCGGTTTAAAGAAAATGTTAGGGGCTGGGGTCCTAGTTCAAGGGTTAAAACGTTTGCCTATAAAGCGCAGGGCTGTGGGCTCGATTCCCCAGCACCACATAATCTGGGAATAGTGGGACACACCTGTAATCCCAGCACTTGGGAAGCAGAGGCAAGAAGATTGTCATGAGTTCATGGCCAGCCCAGGCTACATAGGTGAGCTCAGGATCAAAGAGTAAGACCCTGTCCAAAAGAAGGGAAAGAAGGAAAGAAGAAAATAAAGATAGACCTGTAGAACAATATTTTAAGGCCTTTTCTGGAGCTCCTTAGTAACACATTTGTTAATCAGTTAACTGGTTAAGAAAGTTAAAAGTAGAGACTATGGATTCAAATCCTGAATGTGCCTCTTTCTAGCTACCCAATCTTGCATAGACTGTTTAACCTCTCTCTGTGTACCTCGATTTTTTCATCTACAAAATAGGGGATACAATAGGTCCTTGAGAAACACGTGGTGAGCACCATAAAATTTGTTATGTGTCAGACATTATGTTAGTCTTAAAGCCCTTTAGAATAAAATCTGTAAAACTAAGAACAGATATTAATTGCAGAGGTTGTGTGAGTAGTAAAATTAAACCAAATGTTCACATTTGGACCAGGAACAAAGATAAATTTCTAGGCACACCTGAATTGTAAATAGGAACATCTTCCAAGAATGAACCTTTCAGACTGATTGACTAATAGCTTCCAAATTCAAGGTGTTCTCCTGGAGATATCCCTGAGCAATGCACACAGGGCTTTGCTCCATAATAGTACTGACAATAATTCCTCCAAACATCACCAGCTGTCTAGAAACACACTTTTTGTCTGTCATCCAAGTCAACAAACTTGGGATCTGTAACTGAGAAGAAGCAAGCCCAAGGTACAGTGAAGGACTCTGGGCCTGAATGCATCATAGTACTCAGCCCTTGTGAAAAATTTTCGAGGGATAAGAGAAGAAATGAAAAAGGATAGAACCTTGAGTGAAGAACCATGAGACTCCTATTACCCATCGTTTTGTTTCCGTAAAGGATAGCACTAAAGCTTGTTCAACTAAAGAGGGATACAGTGGTCACCCATGGGCAATAAGAGAGGTAAAAACCATAATAACAGCAAGGAGCTAAAATACCACAGGGATCTATGACAGTGAGGCAACGCTGGACTTTGAAGCAAGCCCACTCACACCTCTTCAGGCCTTCCTTCCAGTTTATCCTCTCTAAACTGATATGGATCAACACCCATAACTAAAGCAAAAAGCCCTCTGTGAAACTTAAAGCAAGCTTCTTCAGGTTCATTTAAATATGGAAATTGTAGGCATAATACAGGTATAAATACTGGAGGACTTCTGGATAATCTCGTTTTCCTCTGAGACCGCTTTTCACATCTTCGAATCTTTGTAACAGCTCAGCCTCTCAGCCTGGCATGTTTCTTTCTTTAAACTCATCCCTCTCCCCGTGACAATTTGCTAACTGTGGACTTCCATATGCTATATCACACAACAAGGAATGCTCTGGTCCACCAGGAAAGGGATTTAAGTGACTCCTGAGTCTCCATGAAGGTCTTCCCCAGGGTTGACCACTTTTCACTGCTAAGAAGTTATCCTTGGCTCTGCCTTCAGATATGAGTGCTGATAACATTTCTCCCAACTGAGGATTCATCCCTCTTTCCCTTCTCAGTTGTAGCTGTTGACAAACCTAGCATAACTAAACAAGAACATGTGTAACACACCATGCCCAAAAGCATAGTCAACACAACAAGAGTGGAAGGGGATATTTATTGTCTGCGGGCAGGAGAACGCAGCTTCCAAATGGTGCACTCGCCCCAAACAAAGGAAGAAGGACTTATTTGTGGAGCTAATATTTATATGGGGAGAGTACTTTGGGGGAAGATACATTTCTGAACATGCCAGTGATAAGGAAAAAAACTTAAAATACAGATTCAAACAAAATAAAGATAATGCGTGCTTTTCTGCTTCTGTAAGTTTGCTTGCTTCCTGCAAAAGCCAAAAGGCTTTCTTTATCTCTAGAATATACTGACTTTCCCTGTCTCTGGGAAGCAAAAACTGACCTTGCCTCCTGGGGGCAGTAACTCTCTGCTCCAGGAAAAGCTCACCTTGCCCTAGAAAAGCAGTAACTTCCATTATCAAAGAACAGTCTGGGAAATCAAAACTGAGTCCTGCGCATTCTGCTTCATACCCCCAAAAAGCTCAAATCCAATGCAAGAGCTGTAAAGCCTGCATTTGGGGCTCCACCTTTGAAGAATAAAACTCCTCTGGGCCCTCCAGCATAATATATTTTGAATCCTCCCACTCCTTGAGCGTTGCTTGTTGATGCTCGCTCTGTCATTTTCTGTAACTTCAGTAGCGTTTACGTTTCAAAAAGGAAGTTTGACACAAAGGAATGCCCCCAGTTATATCTAGTCTGTGTTGTGAAGCGGGGAGAAAGTCTTCTATTACACTGGCCTGCAGCCTGTCTCTTGTTCCAAAGCTATTTATCAAGAACTCATACTCACTGGTCCTCTGGTTTTATTATCAGTCATCAGCCTATGGTGACTAGGAGAGAAAGCATGGGCCAGCCAGACTTTCAGAGGAGGGTAAAATAAACTTTTCCCCAGAGCCCTCTTCTAGCTTCCCAGTTTCCTAGCAGCCAGAATTGCCTGAGCACAAATTCCAGACAGTGTGGGGCCTGATTAATGAAATTACTTCCAGCTTACCGGCATGCCGGGCACTGGAAAAATTTTTTTCAGACGTTTATTTTTGACTTAAGGGGCACTTTTGAAAGAGTGTTAAAGAGAATTTTTCCCCAGATACCTCGTGTTTCTGTGGCTATCCTAAGGGTAACTAAGCACTGTGATCAAAAATGTGGTGAATGTTTGTTTTGTTGTATTACTACAGTAAAAGATACGTTGCCACTGATCCCCCTTGAAATATTCCCTTTGCTTTAAACACACCTTTGCCATTGTGCGTGCCCCTTTCTGAAGCAGTTCTGAAACTCCTCTGTCTCTGTCATGACTCTCTATTTGCGTTTGTTGTATCTGCTTGGATGTCCTGAATCAATTCAAAACAACTACCTTTCATGGTCATTCAACTTGGAGAAAGAGCCTGAAGATGTGGGTTGCCAGAACCAGTGAATAAAGTGGATGGGGCCACACTGTAATGTTTTAGAGCTCGGCTTTCCATCGATGACACTCAGTAGCAGCATTCACTGCATTTGTTTTCGTGAAACAGGACTCCTAGAACTTCCTTGAGGGCAAGAACTCTGGCTTTCTCTTCCGGCACGACATGTGGTAGCATACATAACATACACATTGACTGCAATGCTGACAAACATGAGAAGTTGGTGTGAATTCTGGATAAAGAATCTCATGTCCATATTACCTCTCTTCCCTAAGGAATTTCTGCTCTGGAAAGTGGCACTATGGGCTCTGGCAGTAGACACACATGGGTGGTATGGCACAGGAGACTGGGTGTTGGGCTGAGGCTCAGACTAAACCAGTCTGAGAAAACAAAGGGAGACATGAGCACATTCCCATTCAAAAAGGGAAGAATAGGAGGATAGAACGCATTTGGATTGAAGAAAGATTGAAACAAAGTAGGGTAAATATTAAATCCTATCACTTTATTAAATTCTGTGGCTCCAGATCCAGTACCCAATACAAATTGTAGAGAGTTGTAAGCTCTAAAAGCCACAAGTGGCCTTGCCCCTACAGCATTGCTTCTGAGACTTCCATGGCCTCCTCTGTGGGCTGGATTCCTCACAACATGTGGCCTTCTTCTGTACAGCATCCACATTTCTGGCATCTTCAGGTTTCTGGGGTCTCTTGCACTTTCGTCTTCACCTTCACAGCTTCGGTCACTTCCCTCCCAGGGACGCACTGCCTGGCCTCCAAGACCTTCTCCAGAAATCATTCCCCCAAAATGCTTTGCTCCGAGAATACTGTGAAGCCAATACCACGTGAATGATGCCAGGGTTTTCCAATACCAAGGTCTGGCCCTCTTTGGCCATGGCTGCTACAGCTTCCGGGTGTCTAGAAGGCTGAACTCTTTGGCCCTGAAGGGTGAACTGAGGCACTCTTTTCCCAGTTGTATTTTGCCTTTATACCCTTACATTGGTAAAAAGTGGGGTTCTGTTGACTCCTGAGATTACCTGAAGGCGTTTTTCCTATAGTCCTGAATTTAAGTACTTGGCTTCTTTTTAACATTTATCTCTTCAACAACCATATGCTCTTTTTGTAATTGCTTCTTTCTCACAAAACTGGAAATTTTGACATCTTTTTCTTCTGCTGTTGTTTGACCCTCTGTAGAGATTCCACCAAAATACAAAAACAGTACCCCTGTGCCAGCCTGAACTTCAGAGCAGAAATTTCTTATATCAGATTAACTAGCCCACTGCCATTAATCTCAATTTCAGGCAAAGTGTCAGGATTGGAGTCAAATGCCAGCATACTTTTGCCAACACATAGCACATATGATTTCTAGAAAAATTGCCCATAAAGTCCTCCTTCTCATCTGCAACCTCTTGAGCCTGGCCTTCACAGTCCATACTTCTATCAGCATGCTGCTCTTCTGAGCTGTGAGAAGAATCTCCGACTAATCTCATTTCATAGTATTCTAAGGATTCTCTAGCTGGCATTTTTAAATGTTTCCAAATGCTTTCTGTGAATCAGTTCCAAAAGCTTCCAATCACATGTTCAAGTAAAGTCACAGCAATGACCCCACTTCTCTGGTACCCATTTCTGTCATGTAAAAAAAAAAAAGTTACTTTCTTTCCCTCAGCTCTTGATGCACTGCCAAGGCCATGCCCGGGGCAGCTGAGAGCAAAGGTTTGTCTCACATTCAAAGGGACAAATACCTTCTTATCTCCTTCCCACTTTCGGCCATTTTGCACATAAGAAAATTAAGAAGCATAGAAATAAAGTGATGTGTTCATCACCACATGACTGATCAAGGAAAGAACAGGAAATGTGAGCCCAGTTTATTAGAGTCTCCTTACAAGGCTTTGATTATGAGTACCCAGTGGTGCCCAGCTCCCTGACTCGAAGCTGCAGTGCCAAACGGATGTGTGACAGTTTACGGCTCTGCTTGCTTCTACCAGAAAGCTGGAGAGCCAGCATGCAAAGCAGCAGCTGTGTCCGGGAAACCGTTTGAACTGACACGAGTCCACTGATTTTTTGATTGCTAAGACATCAGCTCATAAGCTTACCTAGAGATCTTTAGTCCTGGGTGGGGAGGGGGCGTCGCTAATTCACAGTAACCACAGTATCCCCTGATTGATAAGCCACACATATTCGTACATCATAGACGCAAGGCCTCACTATCGGGCCAGGACACTGAGGCGTGCCTGTCGAGGTACATAAAATCACCAAGGTGCCTACACTATATATCAGACATTTTAAGGGAGAATAGAGGCCAGGGCAGGGAATACTGTTCACCTTGGGAGGTATTTTAAAACAATCAAAACCTTCTTCCTTTCAAAATAATTACTGAGGGAAATTTGTTTAACTCAAGCTTCTCTCACACTCCTTTAAAAAAAAAAAAATGACTGGTGGCACCTGTCACTCCAATATCCTCCAGCACCAAGCTTTCATACAATCTCCAAGCTCTACAATGGCTTCACTGCAGCGTGGTTGTTTCTGAGTTCTTCCTCAAGGGGGCACTGTAAGCTCACCCAACTGCCTCCAAAACACACTGGATAACCTGCTTCTGAAAAGGCTTTTGGTAAAATAAGCAGCTAACCCGTTCATCTTGTGTGACTTTGTGTTAGCCTCAAAGAGGATGTCTTGGGGTCTGCTTCAGACTGTTTGGCCTCTGTTATTTGTAAGCTAGGTCTTAAGCTCTTAGGGATGACCTCTTTATTGCCTAGGACAGAACTGAACATGAGGGATTCAGGAGTGGGTGGCCCCCCTGGCCTACCACAGAGATCAAAGGTAAACTCCATTTAAATCCATGAGTATAACCCCTCAGCCTTCTCATCTCAGTGTGCCCGGAAAGTCTGAATCCTGTAACTGACTCCATCCCCGGCTTACGCAGAGGAAAACCTTTCTCTTCGGGACCCTTTCACAACATCTTCTAGGTGTTTTTGACCTGTTAGGACCCAGGGCACCTGAGTGAAATGAACTCCTCTTTAGATGTTCAGTAAACGGAACAATCAGTGCAGAGTAATGACAACAGGAGTCGCAATAATAGTAGCCACTGTCATTTAATTTATGATGTGGGAGAGAACGTATCTCTTCAGAACAGGATCTCACTTACCTACTGTGAACGCCATGCAGTCTGTGCCTACAGCTTTCACAGCATCAAGAGTGGCAGGAAGAGCCATACTAACCCTCTGCCACTCCCATGGCCAGAGTGGACTTACAGAGCTCTGAGGCGCTATGGGAGTGGGAGTGCCAGGCTGGTATACCTGAGCCAGTCTTGGCTCAAATGGCATTAACATTATTTAATGGGATCTGTAGCCCATTTTGAGGAGCAGACTTTAGAGTCAACAAGGTATCGAGGCCTACCCAGACATGGCATTCCCAGGACTGGCTGGCCCTAGGGAGATAGGTCTCAAAACTCCAGAGCCCTTCCCAGGGCTCTTCGTTTTTTCTTAAAGCAGCTTTGGCCTGTCTCTGCCTGTGTGTTCCCCAAAAGAGAAGAAAAGAGGGAGAGACAGAGAGATGAGAAAATCAGTCTGGTTGCTGTCCACCAGATTTAAAAGTACCTAGAACTCTTCACTCTTTAGACGTGAATAGTCAAAAAGTGTACCTGGGTCCCTCTTGGAAGCCCTGGACTTGCCCTCACAATCTCCCCTGGGAACTCTGCTGCTCTGTGCCTGTCTCCAGAGGCCAGAGCACCAGGATTGCCTTAGTGTCAACTTCAACAGCTAAGGACTGCCCCACAATGCACTGCACCTCCTCTTCTCAGCAGATATCACAGCTTGTAATTATTTTTGTGTGTCATAATTTGATTTTTAAATTCATCAAGTGCCACCTAGTCAGGAACTGACTTGCCTAAATTTGGCATACGGTAGGCTTCCATAAATACATGCAAAATAAACAAACACAAATGAATGAATACCAATCAGTTCTGAGTGCCATGTTTTATGAAAGAAGGTAAAAAATGGCCACATATCTTGAGATGGCAGCCAGTATTGCGACAGAGATCAGATGTGAGAAAGAACCAGAACAATTGTCTTCTAATGCCAGATGGAGGTCAAATCCATCAGCCTTGATTTACATTGCTCTAGAAGGCCCGATGGAAACCAGGGAGCATAAGTCCCAGGCAGAGTGTAACTCTAAGCAGTCGGATATTCCCCATAGCTGGAAATACCCAGAGGCATACCAGGCTGCCTCCCACGAAGAGCCTATTCCGTGAGAGGGAATGGCCAGGGGAAGGCATGAGAGAGAGGGCCAGAGACCAGGGAGGGGCTACACCTGGTGGGAGGTTCTGCCCCAGAGGAACCACTGAGATTACCCAGGGAAACAGAAGGGAAACTTTTCACCTAATACGAGTTGTGGAGGCTCAGAGTGCAGCTATGCAAAAGGGAAAACCTTAGATGGTTATAAGCATCCTTTTGATCAGTAAAATAATCACGTTGATAAAGTATTTTTTCTGTAAGAAAATAATAGGAATAATCTGATTTTAGTCTCTCTTACTTTTTAAAGCCTTATTCCTTCTACTCACAATACTTTGAATACTAACATTCTTGTGTTAAATGCAAGAAAATGGACTGCAGAGTGAGACCAACTCTCAAAAATTTTTTTTAAAAAAGAAAAAAGCTCACTTAAAAGTGTTAATGCCCGAATATGTCAATCTATTGTTTGAAAGAGTGTGCCTCACGAAAGCCAAAGCCAAATCTAATAGCCAGCGTCTTAGTTGGGGAGAAAGAGCAGGAATGCACATTGGACCCAGAGATACGAATCCTGGATTCAAGTTCTGCAAGTTCTACTCTGCCTTTTTTTTTCTTCCCTCTCACACTACTGGGATTGAACCCAGAGCATTTGCACTTAATCTCCAGCTTTTTTCTTAATTTTTTAAATTTTATTTTCAGACAGAGTCTCACTAAATTACTCAAGCAGGCCTCAAACCTGCGGCCTATGCCAGCCTCCCAGCACGTGGGATCACAGACACATGACCCCACGTGGGGCTCCTCTGTCTCGCACTATGTGATCTCAATTAATTGCTTAGCTTCTCTGAACTTCAGCTTCCTCATTTGAAGAATGGGCTTACTCATCACATCTAATTCACAGGGTCACTGAAATTGAGAGGGCTTTGTGAAATACAAAATAATACATATGTAGTAACAGTGTGGTGATTATTGTTAGACGTAAGGGGGACTACCGAGTAGTATAAGATGAAGTTGCTGTCCAGATCGCGCCTTACAGTCCAGGCCAACTGAGTTGCTCTTTTTCACTGCTCACCTTCTCGGGCACAGACATGCAAAAGAACATGGGGGCAACTGGGACAGAGAAGACACCAAGAAGGAGACATGAGGAGCTCTGGCCCAGGAAGAGGACCACGCCTCATCTTAGCCATGCCTGATGGCTGCCTGGGCTCTGTCTTCCCTCTGGGGACCCGGAGGTTGCCCTGCTGTTCTTTTTTTATATATACACGAATTCCAAATGCTATAACACATTACAAACATAAGGTTTGGGGAATCAGTGACCATCTACACCAATTTTGACCTCTTTTTCCTTCCATCTTACCCTTCCTCTTTGGCTCTCCCCACCCCATTTCCAGAGATTTCTCCCTTTCCTAGCAGCTCTTTATTCCTTTTTCTACCCTGTCTTCGATATTGGGAATTTTTATGGCATTATTTTTATGAATTTCATGCATATCCATGTTTATAGCAGCACAATACATAATAGCCAAATCCTAGAAACAACCTACTTGCCTCTAAATAGAGGAATGGATAAAGAAGAAGTGGTACCTATACACAAAGGAATACTATATGGCCATAAAGAAAGACAGATATGAAGCATTTGAACAAAAATGGGGCCATCTTGAGTTAATAATGAGGAGTGAAATAAACCAAACACAAAAAGACAGTGTCTCTCTTACAAAATTCACAATAATTGTTGCATAAAAAGGCCCCTGTTCTCTTGACTCCCTCACCACAGGCAGCCCAAATGCCACTGAACTCGCTGTCTTCCACTACAACCTCAGGCATAGCGCTCAGGCTCTACCACAATCCTCCCCATCCAAGCTTCGGAGAACCGGTTCTCATAAACAAAAGCCCAGCTTGACCAATTTAAGCTGTTAATTCCTTTAAGTTTCCTCATTGGAAATAAAAGACTTCCCACTTGTGTTGCATCTCACTGACTCAGTTCATTGGTTTCCACAGTGAACTGGTGACCTCTCCCTTCACCGATGATGCAGCAGTTTTACAAAAAGGACCAGCTAAACTGAAATATAAAGGATTTATCAGAGATTCAAGAGTGTATTTCCCGACAAGAAGTAAATTATAAAGAAAATGGAATCCTGTTCTGTCTGCTTCTTTATTGCCCTGAAACAGGTTAAATCAGAAATGGACAAATGTTTTCTGTGAAGTGTCAGCCAATAACTATCTTAGGTATTTCTGAGCCAAAAATATTGCACAGTTAATATAAATAAGAGAAAAATATTACAATTTTATAGGCAAGATCCAACACGCATTAGAATAATAATTGAATAACTTTTTCATAATAGAGGACTACCAATAAGAAAAATAGAATTATGTGGTATGGACATGAACATTTCTTTTGGTTGAAATTTGATGTTTCTGCTCTCTATCACCAAAATCTATCACAAATGTTCATCTATTGCTGTTGAAGTACGATGAGATTTTGTATGTTCCATTTCTTAAAATCTTTTCTCATTAATACTGCCAAATACTGATATTTAAAACTTATCATCTTAATTGAGCACATTCATAACTTGGGAAGAAATTGGAATTCTACTCAGTTCATGCAGTGGCCCCCACTTACTTGACTCAATCAGAGTCAAAAACCCTAAAGGGTAAAACTCTGTTAAAATCTGCCTTGCCTACCTCCAGGGGTCTGTGACAATGAGGATATGCTGGGTTTTGAAACAGACTCACTCATACTGTTGTGTCTGGGTTCTCCACTCTCAAATTGAGGGCACTGAGAAGAGGGCACTGGCCGGGACAATCTACTTGTCCCCATCTAAGGATCCTTTCTTATCACCTTCTGGTTTTCTTTTATCTCCGTGTGGGCCTCAAGGTTGGTTCTGGCCTCCCAGATCAATGATTCCTGCAGCCTTCACAGTATCACTTGGTCAAGCAGTGACAAGAGACAGTGGCATGCTCCATACTTTTACAGAGAAGAGCCGGGGACTAAGAACAGAAGAACCTGAGAGTTGCCAACCTAGACCCCTGAAATGACTGGCATCCCTAGTTCAAACCTGCCAATTTTATCAGCCTTTCTCACAATACTTTCCTGGAAATTCCTCACCACTAGTACTTCCATTAGACTTCTTTACTGAAGCCAGAAACCCTCTGAAATTGTAGAGAACGAACCTTCAGGTGACAAGTTTAGATACCAAATTTTTAGGGAAAATGCAGGTTCCCCGGAAGATCCACAGGGCAATACAGGACCGTCTTTGGATGACCTCACGTTCCCCCAGTCTATTCTCTCATTCTTCTTCCTTACAAGCACCCAATCGCTCTGCCTGGTGTGTGGATACTGCCTTGGCACTCACCCGCTGTCCCCCTGGCATACTATTCTGCTCTGAGGAACCTCTTATCCTTATTTTTGCCTCCATGGTAAATTCTTTTACTGCTCCACAGCGCTGGCTCAGCCTGTCATCGCACACCACGGTTCAGCTCTTGATACTTGCCTACAACCTGTCATTACATTAAAGCGTTATCGCTTCCTGCTCCAGGGTGGAGGAAGACTCTTTAATTATACCATTAAGTGAAATTTGAAATATGAGGATTTCTTTTGCATTTGTATTGATTTCCAAAAATGCTGTTGGAATTATAGATTGAGCTATATAAATAAAGAAATAGAAATAAAGATCTCATTTCTCTTTTTGGCAGCACAGAAGTCTTTTAAAACAGTTTGACATTGTTTTTGACTCAAATAATGCTGTCTCTGGAATAACTGCCACAAACATTATTTTTACCTTGTAATTTTAGATTGAATTTGTTAAGAAATACTATCAAATCTTCCTCAAAAATTAATTTTCTAAGCCAGTGAGTGTTCAAAAAATAGCAAATAGGGCGGGGTTGATTCTTCCCATTCAAAAAAAGTTCCATTTCAGTTATGAGCTCATCACAATGCAAGGACATGGCAAAGTGAGATTTTTTTTAGAGATTTTTTAGCATCTTTTCAGACTTCCACCTGCTGAGTACATAACCAGCACCGCCTCCTCCTCAGCCCAGCCACAGACTACATAGTTCCTGGCCCCATGAGGTCAAAGGATAGTTTCTTTTCCACACAAAGAAGAAAGAGATAAAACTAAAAATAATTAAAAGTGAAGAAGCATGAAAATAGACATTATCTCCGTGTGCTTCCTGCTCCCTCTGCCCCTTGCCAGGGGATGTGAGGCAGCGAGCCCCTCTGTCTCCTTGGAGCTAGCTTTGAATGAATCTTTTTTTCTTTTTATTCTAATAAATGGCCTCTTTTGATTTGATCAGCAACGAGCAAATGAATCTAAGTATAGGGTTCTGAGCAACCCATAACAACAATCAAAATTTATCACTTTTCAGCCACGAGCTGCTGTCTAGTAAGGCAAGTGAGAATGTATAATTTCTATTTCTGAAAAATTAACAAAATAATACCAAAACTGATGATTATAAAAACACAATAGCCAAGAAAGTTCACAATTGACACCACTAGTTTGATACCACACGGAAGAGCCAATTATTTTCTGAAAAACACCAGCCGATAAAGAACAATGGATGATTTCCTATGCCACATTCTTACGAGCTTTGCAGATTTTTCAATCTGAGTTTTCTTCTCCACGTGTAGTTTACATCAATTGTAACAGATCTTACTAGATTCAACTTCAGGAAATTAGCACATTCTCTATTTTGAAATTTTCTTACAGGTAGTTATTCTACTCGTAGAAGCACGTTCTTTGGTCACTTCAAACTCAGCACTAACTTTAAAAAAAATCTGAGAAGTATCCAAAAAATCTGTAAAACTGTCCGAAAGCAAGCAGAACCATTCAAGATCACTTTTCTTGTTAATGGACTACTGATGCCACTCCCAGTATCCTCATTCTTTGTCTTGAGGTTCATGGTCTTAAGAAAGCTCCGTTTCTCTGTACACATTTCTTGAGCTCCCGCGATAGAACATGACTTAAGTAATTCACCATTGGCTAAATAGCTCTCCTAGCTTAGCTAACAAACTAGCCAATGAGAAACTTACTTTGGTTGCAGTCGCGGGTTTTTTTCCATATAGGAATTTGGCTGTGATGAAATATTCCATATTCCGATTGTTGCTTCCCGTGAGTCGGGAACACCGTGATGAGTGCTGAGTCTGATGAGATCACCACGTATAATATTCTTTTCACATAGCTTTAATACCTTTCATTGCCTAGTGATCATAATGCTTTGACATCTAATCTATAGCACAAAGATCCACACACCGTCATGCCAGTGTGATACTTGAAGCCCACTTTCGTCTTCTTCTTTGTTTTGATATACTCGAAGTGGCTTGGTAAAAAGTAAAATAAAATGGGCACTACATCAATGAAAGTGGCACTCCCTGAGTGTGGAGTGTGCGCTCAGCACTGCGGCCTGCAGCCCGCCCCCAGCAGTGGAAAGCTGTCCTAGCCGGAAAGCAGCCACAGGCCAATGTTATCGAAGTAGGGAGCCTGGCTGTGTCTAATTTCACAGAGCAGTATTCTCCGATTGATTTTTTGTTTTATTTTGTTTTGGTCACTTAAAAATGTAAAATCATTCTTAGCTTGGGGAGCTTACAGAAACAGCAGGCTCCGTGTGACCCACAGGCCACAGTTTTGCAAAGCCTAAGTTATAAGATTGTATTTCCTTGAAGGGTTTGCTTGTAGCTAGAGCTGCTTGGACTCAGAGAAGTGGAGTAAATGACTTCTAATTCCAGCACCAACTGGAGAATCCATTGTACGTGTCCCAGCCTGTGGTTGCTGTAACACAATCAAGACTGCCAGCTGGCTGAGCATCATTTCAGCATGGTGGGACAGGGAAGGAAGAGAAGCAAAAAAGAAAGGATCTGCTCTCCGAGTGCTTACAAGCAAACTGGGAAGACTAGTTTTCCCACATACACACCAAGAGAACAAGGCAGCTTTAATACTCACTATTAGCTTTATTTAAGATCTCTCAAACATAGTCAATGACAAATAAGTATTTGGTGAAGGAACCAGTGGGCAAATCATACACAGTGCGGCTGTCTCTAAACTCATAAGCAGCTCACTGTAGTAGAAACCATTAAGCCAATGTTTTCTGGGATCTGACTGTCTATACTCAAATCTTGCCACTGTTACTTGTAGCCTTTGTGATAGTAGAAAAATCACTTCATGGCTTTTAGCCTCAATATCCTTATCTATTACAGAACGAAAAGTACCTGTCTCGCCCTCATGTTTTAGCCATTTGAGGAGGTCATAGGTGTAAAATTATAAGAAAAGGGACTAAATGATTCCATCCATATGAAGCAAAACTATTATTTTATTATTAAAGAAAAGAAGATCAATGCAGCCTGAGGAGTTAGCAAAAGTTTCACGGGCCAGGTGGACCTTAAAAGAACATGTGTAAAGAAGAGAAAGAACACAGGGAGGGCAGCCAGACACAAGCCTGGAAGCTTTGGTTTCCAGAAGAATTTGGGAGTCTTCAGGATTCCTGATCAATCAGGTCTAAGACCAACATGGAGTGGATAAGGAACAGGGTAGCAGTGGCTCCTGATAGCTTTACAGAAACACAGTGTAGGGAGAAGCTCATATCCTTCTGAGGTGTTTTGCCCGAACTGAGGACCCAACCATTGCCAAGGGCATTAACCACAGAGAAGCGCAGAACCAAGGAAGCCATCCAGAAGCTTCTGAACAGGCTTTGCTGGATGTGTATGTCACTGTTATTATCCACATCAGTTGTGGCAGCCAATGGTAGTTAAGCATCTCAGAGCAGAGCTTTATGCCGTAAGTTACTGTAGATACAGTAACAGAGCACGACACAACTCCACCAACACTTGCTGGCAGTAGCGTGCACAGGGCCCAGGAGACGTGGGTTCTGATGCCCGTGCTACCGAGTTACCTGTTGTTATGTCTACCATGGGCCTCTATGTCAACATTTAAACAAATCAAATTTGATGTGATAGTTTTCAAGCGGCTTACCTGAAGAAACCTTTATTCAACACAAAGTTTAAAATGATTTTGTTTCTGGGTGGAATTTTTTGAGGCAAGTTCTTGCTATATATCCCACAATGGACTCCAACTCACAATCCTCCTGTCTCAGTTTCTCAGATGCTGGGATTACAAACATTACCACCAGACCTGACTCAAGCTTAAAATGTTTTAAAAACAGGGGCTGGAGGAATGGCTCAGCAGTTAAAGCACTTGCCTAGCAAGCTCTAAGCACACGAGTTCAACTCCCCAGCACCACCATAAGCCGGGCATGATGGTGCACACCTATAATCCCAGCACTCAGGAGGCTGAAGTAGTGAGATTGCCATGAGTCCAGGGCCAGCCTAGACTCCACAGTGAGTTCAGGACCAACCTGGGCTACAGAGTACGACCCTGTTTCAAAAAACAAAATTTTAAAAACAGCAACAACCCAAAAAAAAAAAAAATCAGTTATATAAGCAACAGATTTCTTTAAGTCTCCTCACCCCAGGCCCTGGTAGGTGCCAAAGAACCCCACTGGAAAACCATGAGACTGCTAGATAGTTCTGGTCTCCTCTGGCTTGAAGATTCTCTGTGGGAGTAAATGTTGCTCTGAGCCAGGTGCAATGAACAATAAGTTGTATCCAATACGGGCACAGCCTCCCTACATCCCCTTTTACATATTCTTTGTGATGCTTTTATATATTTCAGATAAAAAGCACCGCATGTGTAAAGGGAGCACAGAACAAAGGGACACCTAGATAGATGCAGGCCCTAAACTCTAGGGAGGGGGAGGTGACTAAGGGAGCCGTGGGAGATGAGGTACGAGCTCGCGGATGATAAGGGCATGTCCAAGAATTTTATTCAGGACCGTTGGCATTCCAATTCCCACTCTCTGATGAGAGTGAAAGACGTTCCACCTAAAGAGTGTACGTGGCTTGCAGAACGTCGGCAACAACAGGCCAAATGACCCTTTCTGAAGCTACAGTGTGTCCAGTCAGTTCAGCTTGAAATAACCGATTAGGCATATTTTGAGAGATCAAAGCGTAGCCCAGGAGAGTGTCACTGGAGGGAGGGTAGCTAGACATAAAGAGGCTCGGAGGAAAGTGAAACATGTTTCCAAGATTATTACATTACTGGAAGTGTGAACACGGGACAGGGTGCAGCAAAAGAGACCATTTTAACTAGAGGTGGGAGTTTTGAAGGGGAGATGGAGCCTGGTGATAAAAAGAAAAAGGAAAAGAAAGATGGTATGCTGCCAAGGGCCCTGGTGCCTCCCAGATCGCTGTGACCCGGAGAACAAGAGTGGTATCAGAGTCTGCCCTATGTCCCACTGCGCCTTGCCTGGCCTTCAGCAAACTTCCTGGACACCTCTCACACCCCTTACAAGTTCACTGGGTGCCACATACCTGAGCTTTGTGGTCACTAGGCCCTAAAAAGGAGAGAGGTGGGGCCCAACAGACAAAGACTTAACACCCACAGTTTTCCTAAATAGCCACTGCAGGTCCAAAGAGAAATAGACCTTGCCATAGGGAAATCACGAGTTTTAGCAACGCATTCTGTCAGGCAGATCCCCTAATTTAGGAGCAGATAAGAGTCTGTACGCCACCACTGTGTCCTTAATTCTAAAATGCCATTAATCTCCTGACACACTCCTTCATTCTTGTGAGTATGTGGTGGCAATGGCAATTATCTTCATTCACCTGAGAAGTAGAGGCCACCAAACATTTGGTCATAATTCCCAATGCAACAAAAAGTGTCAAGTGAGGGAAGACTTGATAGTTGAGGAGTCACCAACAAAGAAAGGCGTGCACAGAGACAAGATCCAAGGACTAAAGGCAAACCCCATCTCAGGATCTCGTGTGAGGAGGAAGCCTCCCCACGCCCCTCAGCACAGGGCCATGCCCTGGCCTGAGCCGCCTGTCACGTGTCACAGCACAGGAACGAGCCTAAGGCACTTCCTACATTCCTAGGTAACCTTTTGCCTGTTTCCTTTTCCAGACTGAAGGATCCACCAAGGCACGTAGGTATCCAGTCGGTCTTGTTGAGTGTGTCTTCCGTGCCTCATGTTTACTGAGAGCCTGGGACAGAGAAGCACGTGAGGCTCAGACACAAGAGTCAAATGCAAATACCAGGCTGCCAAGAACCCACAAGGCCAAACAGAAAACCTCATCTCCCTCAGGCCAGAATCCCCACTTGCCTCTCCCCTCCACCCCCCATCGCAGTACTCTCTGTCCTCTCCCCTGCTTGTTTCTCGCAGAGCACTTGGTCCTGACACACTACATGTGTTACTTATATGTTTCCATACCTTAAAATAGAAAAGCTGTACCAACTGGGCCTAGTGACACAGGCCTACAATCCCAGCACTCTCGGAGGCTAAGGCAAAAGGATCGCAAGTCTGAGCCCAGCCTAAGCCACTTAAAAACTTAGTGAGATCTTGTCTCAAAATAAAATTAAACAAAGGAGTGGGCTGGGGATGTGGTTTAGTGCAAAGGCTCTGGTTTCGAACCTCAGTATAATAAACAAAACAAAACTGTACCAGAGCAGAATTTCACTACCATAGCCTCCGTTTTCCAACAGTTTCTGAGGCATAGTAGAGTATCAATCAACAAGACCCTCCAACAAGGTCTAAGACAGTCCCCCAAACTTCTGAAAAATGTATGAATTCCTTCCGGAGCTCCTTAGCTGGTCTCCCACTCCTGAAGACCCAAGGGAAACGCAGACCTACTGCGCTCCGCTCAGTCTCGTGCCACACTCCTCCCTCTTGTTTGCTCTGAGTGACCGCTGTCCTTTGCCCTTTTACTTCTCTCCCTCATTACACTGGTTCACGGAAACAGCTGAAGGGGACAACTGGAAACCAGCTGCGTGTGCTCGTCCAGGAACCTGTCTCCCGCGGGGGCCAGGCCATGCGGGAAGAAGCTGTGGAAGCCCCAGTGCTTACAGAAGTCCTCGGATGGACGCTTTTGTAACATATAGTTTTTTTTTCCCCATTTTATTGATATATACACGTGCAGAATTTAAGATTTACAATGGAGTTGAGCATTTTGTGCACATGCTTTCCTTATCAAAGGGACAAGGGCTTTCCAGCTCTCCCTTTGTCCCTCCCCCTACCCTCCCTTTCCCTCCCTTCACCCCCCATCCTCCCACCCCCCACCCCACCCCCGTCCCCTTCTTTCCCTTTGTCTTTCGTTTAAAGTTCCAGGAGATGGTTGTGGTCTGGGTCTCTCATATCAGAGAGATCATCCGATGTTTCACCTTCTGCTTCACAGGGAGCTAAAGAAAATTAAGCCCATCAAAATAAAGGATCCTAGTTTTATTTTTAATTTTCTTACAGTAATTGCTTGCGTTTGTCAGGCGTAATGTGACAATTCATACCTGCGATAAGTGACGATCAGATGAGGGAAGTGACGCATCCGTCACCTCGGGCACCTACCGCTTCTTTGAGGTGGCAATGTTCAAACTATAAATGGATTCTTACATTTTTCAGCTGGCACCATTTCTTGGGGTAAAGAGTTTCCCCCAAATTATGGCCCTTTGTATAAAATAGACTTTATTTTCTTTGACTTTTGCTTATATTTCTCAAGTGTTGTTGGGACGGTGACTGACTCTGACGCTGTAGTCACGGTGGGCATCGCTACGTACACAGCACACAGGTCCTTCTTGAGCTTACAGCCTTCCATCTAGCCTCTTCCCTGTTTTTCACCCTCGCTAAATAAGGAGACAGTTTTACCAGCCAACTCCATTAACAAGCGTTTACCCACTCTGTCGGGCACTGTCCTAAGCGCAGCTCCAAGGTGCTGGCTTACCAGGACACAAGAGAGCTGATAAGGCAGTGAATTTGAACCAAACTACATGGTGATGGTAGCCAAAAAAATAATAGATCAGAAGAAGGAACTAGAGAGTTAGACAGGAGGCCTACTGGGGATGGGTTCTCTTTTCTACATGGGGGCTGGGAAGTTATCTTTGATAGGATGGCATTTAGTAATGACCTGAATGAAATGAATTATACTACTTGACTCTGAAAGAACAGCAATTCCAGGCAATAGGAATAGCAAGGATAGAGGCCCTGAGGCAGGAGGTCACTTGTCATCACCTCCTAGGTAACTCTCCCTCAAATTTTTGAATTACTTTTTACTTAAGGATATGGGGACAGAGCATTCAGAAAGCCCATAGCTTAGCAAGTAGGAGAGTCAAGCTGAAACACAGATTTAGTGGTGCACAGAAAGTAGCAACACTGCGCAGAAGGACTCAGCCAAGGGGCCTACAAACAAACGCATACCCATGGTGGATTCTTAAGAGGCAGTGCACAGATTCCTGAGCTCCCCTTCCTGGGTTATGGGGCACAGCTCAGAGACCGTTGTTTCATATGGATAATCTGGGTTGGTTTTGAGCATTGATAATAACTGTAATAGCTACTATATATTAAGTGACCATCATGCTAAGACTTCTATATGCAGCAAAATAGCACTAAAAGCAGCTGATATATATCAGTAACTACTCTGTGGCAGCAGATTCCAAGTACTTTGCTGTCATAACGACTCCGTGATGCTTAGGGATTACGAGAGCATTCAAAGAGAGCATTTTCTATGCTCTCGTTGTGTATCACACCCTGAAGGTCTATTCAGTAATGGGAAGAGAGAATGTAGATATGGGTCTATTGAGTCAAGCCCAGAGGAAGCAGGCTGCTCTATCATGATGGCCGCCTTATCTCTCTCATTCTGAAAAGGAGGAGGTAGAAGAACACTAACACAAGACCCAGATCTTACAACAATATCACACAAGCGCTGGTTTTTCAAAGGAAGGATGTCTTTGAATCTGCCAACAGAATCTGTGAAGCTGAAGCGGCTGCTCTTCTGTGTGGAACTGAGCTACTTGTTGACAAAAAAAATAAAAGGTGAGTGGATAGCAATCCATGATTCAGTACCACTGAATCAGCAAATGCAGGCTGCACACTTTAGTGCACCACGTCTGCAGCACTGTATCTACCGCGGTTTGGTTGGGACTGTTTGCCAAAAGCCTCACGTTTGTGGGTGTAGTAGAACGACTGTGGAACCTTGCGCAGTTGGTAGGTAGGGCCTGGCCGGAAGGAGCTGATGCTTAGGGTTTGACCTTGAGAGATTGTGTCAGTTTGCTTAGATTGGGTGGGAGGGGCCACCCAGGGTGGAGCTCTCAGGTTTGTGTTATTGACTTAATAAGGGAGGGGCCCACACCGTGGGCATGGGGGTGGGGGCACCCAACTGGCAGCTAGAAATAATCAAAGGAAGGAAGAAGAAACACTGTTACAGCTTCTTCCTGGGAAAGCTCTGCCTGAGTCTCCAGACTGCCCTTGGCTCCTGCTTTACTTGGCTTTCTGTCTGCAGTGCTGTGAGCAGCTCTCCAGTCTCTGACATGTGCTTCCACTGATACCAGACTGTGTGAGACCTCCGAAACTGAAATAAATCTTTCCATCCTTAAATTACGGATGTTGGGTATTTTGTCCCAGCAGCAAATAAGTAACTAAGACAATATCTGTCCTTGTTTTATCTCAGAATGAGTCCTCCTGAGCTGGAGGGATAGCAGAGTGGTGACAGCACTTGTATAGCAAGTTCAAGGCCCTGAGTTCAATTCCCCAGCACCACATAAACCAGATGTGGTGGCACACACCTATAATCCCAGCACTTGGTAGCTTGAAACAGGAGGATTACTGTGTCTTCAAAGCCAGCCTCGGATACATAGAGTTCAAGACCATCCTGAACTGCAGAGTGAGGCCCTGTCTCCAAAGAGAGAAAGAGAGAGAGAGAGAGAGAGAGAGAGAGAGAGAGAGAGAGAGTCCTTCAAATTTAATCAAAGTATGAAGGGCCAGAAATAGAAGGCAGTTCTTTGGATTTCTCTACTCTACAGTGTAATTAATGTGCTTTACAAACATTTCTTAATAAATATGTTACTTTGCATTTGCCCACAATTGAAACTCATGTCACTTTCTAGACTAAAAAGATTGCCACCAAAATCATAATTTCCACAGAAGGAATGATGGAAACAATGTGACTCACTTTCCTCTGTCTTCCTCATATCCTACCTAGGACCCTGCTCCTGTGGACCAGGCCCAGCCCACCTCCTCTCTGCAAGGTGCATAGTTCTCTAGGAAGCATTTAATGAGATCTTTACACATGATTCTAGACAGTTACAGGGACTGACTATAAAAAGCCATGTTATAATAAAGGTGAGAGTGTAGCTTAAAACAAATTCTATAATGGGTCTGCTCTCCACAGTTCACAGCCTCAAGACTCAAAATAATGGCACACATTTTTTTAACCTCACAAAATGCCTCCATTTCTTCTCAGATAGGGTAGTTCAAGGCAGCTTCTCACCACTGTGGGTGGTTAATGTATTAAATAATAACAGTAATCTGTGCTCATAAATTACTACTCTTTCTCCTAACACACCTCTATAAATGGAGGCCTAAATTAACTCAGCAGTGTGCCCAAGAGGGTCAGGACCTCAAATGTCCAGTGAGTTTCCAGAAAGAGACAACAGCCAGGCTACCTCAGGAGGGAAGGAGAGGATACTGTGAGCTCCTCTGTCCCAGCATTAGCCCAGACAATTCCACACAGGAATTTACGGAATTCCTACAATAACCTGGGTACCCAGAATTTCCATGCAGATCTACCTGGCCCTTGGATTTTCATTCTCTCTACCTTGGATTGAATTAATAAACGTGAGTACAGAAAAGAGAAGAACAGATTCTTGGCACAAGAAAAATCTTGTACCGTGCACCTGTGTTAGAAAACTTGAAGTCTAACTATATAATTTTGATTTCTTGTGTGATTCTGCACGACCCTGTAAAAATCACATCTTCTCTCCTGAGACTGAATGTTTCCCTTGTCAAAGGCATGAAAGTTCTGAGTACTTAAGCCAATACAGGGAAGCTGAGAGGCTTAAGGTGAGGGGGCTCTGGTCCTTCCAGATCAACATCACCTCCCTGCAGTCACCTTCTGTGTCACAGACTGTGGCTTCAGCACATCTTCTAGGGCGACTATCAGCTTCTCTTCTTGCACATCAGCAAGAGCCGGCTGGTGTGCTGCGCAAAAAGAGAGGGACCCTTGTTCAGATAGGCAGCCAGGATCCTACTGAGTTTGACAATCCTGAGTAACAACAGAACCCTAGCTGGGCCTTTCTCTCTACTGCAACTTTTCGTCTCCTATCTCCTACTGAACTCTGAACAGTGACTATTTTCTCCTTTTTTTCCTGGAACAGAAAGGTACCTCTCTTCTCATGCTGCAAAGACATGATTTCTTTTCTGCAAGGTAACTGGAACCATAAGGAGCATTTGTTGTAACCACAATAAAAAGGTTGGCGATTAAAGGAGAATGCGTAGGCAGGACTCCCGTGTCAAAGTGGTGTGGTAATTACGCCAAGTCATGGCCGAGTCAAACCAAAGGGCATGAGGCTGCTGGGCAAAGGCACTGGATAGGAGCAGTGGGAGAGAGAGCGCGCGTCCAGGCTGGTCCCACGGTAGGGCAAGACTGGATGATGATGACATTTTCTTCTTCCTCCACCTGGGCCCCAGCTGTGCCATAACCTGGCTTGGAATCTTTTTCTTTGCTAATGGCTCTGTCTTCCTCACTAGCTATTTGCCAAGATGATAAATGAAGGAATGAATCAGGAAATTAATGAAGAAAGTTCCTTATGGGTCTCCCACTGCTTCCGTCCTTTCGCCTTGTTTCTCACCTGTGCCAAGGTTTTGTTAGGCGGATGGTAGATGTGGCGAGTAGGTGGATCAGCATTTTCTACCCTCATTTATGGAACCAGGCAACAAATCAAGGAGAACTGGAGACAACACCCTTCTCCAGTCCCAGATAATCTTCACAAAACCCCTTAGGCCACTCACTAGCGGCCTCTAATACGCTGGTGAAGCTTTGCTGGCAAAGGCTTCTGAGGATCACTCCCCTTACTCAGCAAAGGAAGCCTTTGCAATAGCTCCTTGCACTTACCTACAATTTGGTCAGTACCCGAATCCACATCCTATGGAACCTGGCAGATGAGGGACAGTGGGCCTCTGCTCCTCCGGGAAGCCTGAGAATACCTGCCAGAGGTGGCCTGGGATCAACTCACCTGGGTCAGAAGCAGGGCAAGGTGACCTCTAGATGGCCTGTTAAATCTGATTCTCACTCAATACTGCCCACTCCAGAACTGCCCCTGTGCATGGTGGCCAACGTCACAGATGCAGGCAGCTGTTCTGCTGGTGAGAGCAGTATCTCCCAGTCTGTGTCTCAGTTCTCATCTCTCACGTGGGCCTGCAAACCTTAGTATCCAGCTGTTTACGGGAAAACAAAGCAGTCTCTCTGTCCTTCCGTGTATGAACTCTTTAATTCCCTATACCTCTTGAAATTACCATAGTCCAGCACCGGTCCAGCTTCTATCTTCCTGCCCCATACTTGGTAAGGACTTACAATTTTCACTCATTACTCTCTTTTTAATTCCCAAGAGTCAAAAAATTGCAAACAAGTTCTAAATACCAGCTAGGAACTCCCCAGGGAGCACAGGCTTGCAGAGGTAGAAAGTCAAATCCAGTTCAGACACCAACAAGAACCCCGACACTGTGGTAGGGCTTGTAGGAGAATCCGAAAAAGAAGAAATGGAGGTTTTGCGCTCAGATAATTCGTTGTGTAATTCAGAGATAAGAATTGCACACAGAAAAAAAAAAAAATAGAAGGTGCTACAGAGCCACATGAAATAAGATTTCAGCTGTACGTTTTGGAGTCCTATTGTACCAGGGGTAGAGAAACTGGAGGAAGTCAGCCAAGCTCATATTTGAGGACACTTACCTTGTTAATGACACGGAAACCCTGTAAGAGATAGAGAGAAAACTCTCTTCTTCGTTGACCTCAAGGTCTATTGAGAAAGACAGAGGAAGGCAGAGCTGTCAGAAGAATACAAAGGGGAACCTACAAAGTGAGCGGCTGAGGAACGCAGCATCAACACAGAGAAGGAAGCTCTGACTCAGGAGAGTTGGCCGTGTTTTTACAGAAAAGTTGAAGATTTAAACGTTTCCCAAATGACTACTATTTTGAGTAATACAGATAGGAAGAAGTCAGGGAAAGAAGTGTGAATGAAAATAGAAAGAAGGGTAAGTGCAGGCTGTAGTCGGAGCGCATGAAGAAGTCCAGTATCTGGGAAGAAGCAAGAGAACCTAAAACTCAGAAGATGTGCTGGTCACGGAAGGCCCGCAGTGTTGAGAATTTTGGACTTCAGTCTTCCATAAAACAGTGATCTCTTATCACTATAGAAAATGGCAAGCTTTTGTGAGAAGAGAGCGTTTCTGGAATTGGAGAAAAACAAATCAGAAAGGAAGACTAGAGGTGAGGAGACCTCTCCTTGAAGCAGGAAAGTCTATGCACGATGCAGAGACCTCAAGGTCCACAGACTTGCAGGCGAAAGTCATCTAGCTCATCCAGTTATCACTTCAAACTTCATTTTATAGCCAGAGGGGGAACTCAAGTAACAAAGCAGAAATGGTTTTTTTCCAAGTGCACAGTGCACATGAATACAGAGCCCGCCGTGAAAAGCCACAGCTTCTAGTTTTCAATCTTAGGGACCTCTAGCTCACCAGGGTTGAGAGGCCAGGAGAGCCACAGGAAAATCAGGAGGACACCTGACTGGTAAGACACCTTGAAAGGGGAGGAGGCAAATGTCTGAGCATTGGCTTCCACACACCAGAGCCCCCGGATTCACCTCTTTCCACCCAGAAGGAGTGGACCCGGAAGGTCAAAGGTGAGAGGAATGAAAGTGGGGAAGCTGAACACACTCATCAAATGAGTTGCTAATAATGCCTAGAATATAACGAAAACTTCCAAGTAACAAAGCATACTTCCCTATCTTCCCCTGCCCTTTTCCTCTGCTCCTACTTTATCCCAGTTTTTATTCATTTCTTTGATCAAGTCTTTATCAGCTGCTGCTACTGTAGAAGTGGTAACATCATACCGCTCGCCTGTGTCTCTGCCTCGCTGCGCCTCAGTCAGGCAGGTCTAGACTGCAGACACCCTCAATTCACCCTCACCCTTTAAATCAGCCATCTCTCCCTATCTTAAAACAACCCAAAATATTTTGGATAGCCCCTCAGAAAGTTAGTTACTCTCCAGACAACCATACAAAAACTTGTATATGAATATTCATAGCATTATTATTTGTAATAGTTAAAAAGTGGACCCAGTCCAAGTGGTCATCACTGAGGAATCAACTACTTACATAGCTCACACATGGATAAATCTTGAAAACATTATAATAAGTGAAAAAAGCCACATAGTGCATGATGCCTTTCCATGAAGCATCGACAAGAGGCAAAACTATACAGACAGAGGGAGATTAGCAATCTCCAAGGACTGGAAGATGGCATAATGGGGGGGGCAGCTGTTAATTGACCTAAGACTTCCTTTGAAAGATGAAAATGTCCTAAGATTCGATTTTGGTGATGTTTGTACTTTTAGTTGGTGAATCATATGGTCTACGATCAGATCTTAGCAAGGCTTTTAGAAAAAAGAAAAAAACTCTTAGAAATCTCACCTGAGTTCTGCCACAGCCACTTTAAACTCATCTGTTTATAGCACTACTAATCATGTTTTAGGAATTCCCTAAAATCCAACAGGCCATCCTCAGCAGTGACTTCGGGTGCCTTCTAGCTTATTTCATTTGGTGGTGGAGATACAGCCTGTGATATGGGGGAATCCAGCACTAGAACCCTAAGAAGGAAGAGGCTGGGCTACATGCTGGGCATGAGGACCCCAGCCCCAGACTAAAACCTGTACACTAGACCTTCAGGAACCTTAGGCGCTCTCCCTTTGGCTCAGTACACATTTTCTGACAAAGCTAAAATATCGCTGAGCCAGTGTTACTTTCAAAAACCACTGACTTGAACGGATGTCAGAAAATGGCCTATAATTAACAGTAAGATAATTCACCTGCAAGGAAAGGTTTTAAAACGGGGACTTATTTGTGCAGATGATAATAAATGACCTTTTGATATCAAGAAATCTCAAAGGACTTTATGTCCATTAATTAGCTGCACTTCTCTGTAGGGTAAAGTATTCATTTATCCCAATTGCCATTTATCTACCTGCTGAATTCCAAAGGCTGGCAAGAAAGAAGTGCCTGACCCAGTGTCACACACGGGCCTTCCCTTGTGAGAAAGCCATTTTTGGGATCCTGTCATCTTTCTAAAGAGCTATCTAACATCTCAAAAGAAGGAAAGAAGTCTGAGAGTTCTGTGATAAGTATCCTTAGTGATTTGGCCAAAACACTACAAGGAAACTCCCTGAACACTCCATTAACTCAGAACAGTACCTGTCACACCCATACACACATCTTCATCCCCAGGTAAAGGGATAGCAAAGACGTGCAATAGAGTCAAGCGGAACAGGTAAGAAGAACTTCTTCAACCTGATTCCAAACCATCCCCAGTCTGTCAATTATAAACACAGGAGAGGACATTTTTTTGAGTAAGTTTTGGTTTTTTAAAAAAATAAGTATCAGCATATAACTTATGTCCCCAAATAGATTATAAGCTTCTTTAGTGTTGGAGCCATTTACGTGGTACTGGAAAAGCAGGGGAAAACAATGAGTGTTTGGCTGGTTAAGTGTCAGGAAATTCTCATTTCCAGATTGGATTCCTTCAAAGTATGTCACTAGGAAGTTACTTTGTTCTTATTCACTTCAGTCTATGTGAAAAACTATTTCTCTCATTGAGGAATGGGCAATCGTTAGTACTGTTCCAAAAGAGGCAGTGCAACAGAGGTGGTGCAAACAAGGGCTTTGGAATGAGGAAGACATAAATTAGAGCTTCCGCTCACCCCGTTGAGTGTTTTGCTGGACTTAATCAAGTTATTTATCTTTCTGTGACCCTCAGTTTCCTTGTTTGAAAAATGAGGATTATATTTCTCCTTTTATGGCTTGTTCTGGAAATTAAGCAAAATAACATTTATGAAATATCTAACATAGCAAGTGTACATCTATGATCCCAGCACTTTGGGAGACTAAGGCAGGAGGATCCCAAGTTCAAGTCCAGCCTGGACAACGTAGTGACTCAGTGAGACCATCTTAAAATAAAAAAATAAAAAAGGGCTGAGAATATAGCTCAGTTTGAAGTCCCACATGCCACAAAACAAACATGCCTAACAAAAGCTTCATACACAAATGTCAATAAATTGTAACTTAAAAATCTCTTGCCTTTGAGACCAGAAGGCTACACTCCAACATAACTACCAAAACACACTGAAAACGAGCAAAGGTAATGTGGTCCTCACCTCATGCAACTAACAAATGCTAAGAAAGTCACAGAGTATCCATAATCGCCTGTTCCTTTCTCCACACAGAAAGACTGAGAAGCACAAAGTCCTGAGGCCTTCACCAAATTTGTGAATAGAACAAAGTGAACATATATCCTCTAAAGCCCCTACTATACTAGGACTGGAGTCACAGAATCTTGCCAAAGCAAAATTCCAACCCTGTCCTTTTACAAATGAAGAAACTCGAGGCCATGGGGTTAATGTGACCCAAACTGCCCAGTACATCCCATGACTTCTTCAATTCAGTACATGGAAGAACAATTTGTACCATCCCCAGCCCCTGCAGCCTCCCCTTCCTTCCAGACCCTATCTGAGAAAATAATACTCATAAATGAATTTGGACCACAGGCAATGATATTTTCTATCCCACTGCTCAATGAGATTGAAGTCTCCAAGAGCAAGGACTGTCCTTTATCTCAATGCCTACACAAGAGGGACTGCCATCTCTTCACAAATACCCACTGATTTACTGAACAGCTGATCAACACAGCTCTCTGCTCATCCCAGAGGAACTTACTGCTGAAGGATGCCTACACACAATATTTTAGTGCTAAGAAAATACTCTTTTTCCCACTGCAAACAAATTGCCCTTCTAACCAAGAGTTGCTAGAGAACTCTGGAACATACCAGCAGAAAAAGGCCACAGCACCACTGCTCTTTGCCATGATGGCTGTTGTCTTTTCCCCAGTCCACCCCCTTGTTTGCCTCTAGGGTCAGCTCAACTTCCCCTAGAACTCAAGTGCGAACACTTGAGACGGAACGTAACTGAAGAGTACTAAGTAGAGATACAAAAGCAGAGAGAGGATTTTAGCACGACTCAATTCTCTTGATACGTAAACAGACAAGAACAAAGTTCTGACCAGTGCTGGATGGCTGGAGGGTATCAGGACTCAACACATCAGAAAACCTGTGGAATACCGGCAGGGCAATGAGCCGTAGACCCCACCGGGCCCCATTTAGAAGATATATTTCTTCAGTACACCATAGTTCTTCTACTTATCTAGAAGTAAAGATTGTCTCTGCCTCCCATCTAATCGGTCACCAAATTTGAAGACTTTGTCCACCCGCTCTCCATTCCGCCCCACAACCCCAGCCCTTCCTTCCTTCTGTATCATTCATCTACTTTGCTAAGGGTTTTGGTCTATCGTATGCAGGTCAGAGCCCTTATCTCACTTCTTACCCAAGTCATGCAACGGACTCCTGACTGGTCTGCCCATTACAACATTCTTTCAAGTTCAGTTCATCCTATGTATCACAGTCCAGGCCCACCAATTTGTCCCAGGCTGCCCGGAACTCTCCCAGTTTTAATACTGAGAAGTTCATGTCCTGGGAAATTCCTTCATCCCAGAAAAATTAAAACAGCTGGTCACTATCACATTAAAATCTTTTCCCTAACAATGGTTCACTCATCACTGTCCTGACCAAAATGCTCCATGCTTCACATTTCTCATTAAAATAAACGTGAAAATAGGTCTCCAATTCACAGGGCTGAAGTACAAAACAAGTATGTCAGGCTTGGTTTCTGTCAGCCTTGTGGGACGCTTGGAACATCACTCAGTCCAATGAGAGCTGGGTTGTTTTTTTTGTTGTTGTTGGGGGGGGGGGGGGGGGGGGGAATTGGAAAGTTAAGAGCCTAAACTTGGATCTTCTTTTCCAGCTCCAAGATTCTTTATACCCTCTCTTTGAACTAGACCTACCAGCTCACCCCAATCCAAACACAACATATAAATTTTCCCCATTGTACTCTTGGTCTTTCCCTTCTCCAGGCCCAGAATTTCTTTTCTCTCTTTTTTTTTTAACTGAATATTCAAAAAATTAACACAACTCTTACCCTTTAAGGGAATACTTAGGCGCAACCAATGAGGATTCCACATGTGCCTGGGTTCTCTAATACTTAGTGCATCCTACTCCTAGGGTTCAAACTCTTTGTCTATATGAATCTTCTTTATTCTTACTGAACTAAAATCTTTCTGCACTCTTTTATTTTCTCACAGAATAGTAAATAATAGCAAGTGTCATTACTAACAACTGAAGGATGGATATATAGAAAAAGGTTCAACAGGGATCTAGGTGGCAGAAATACAGGTAAGTCTAGAATTTTTGGCACCTTACACAAGACTCTCCAGTGCCTCCAAAACTCAACAATCCACTTAGCCTGGGGATCTCCTATGCTCAAGACACTTGGCCAGTGTGTCAAGAGAGCAGAGGAGGAGAGTAAATGGGGGCCAAGGGCTGAAAGTGTCTTATAAGCATCCAAGGTGCTGCTCAACTCCAGCTTATTAGTAAGACTGAAAGGACCTGATGGTGGCAGTTCCACAGTCATTACCTGCTCTAACAAATCCCCAAAACTGACCATCAATCTATGTCTCCCACTAATTTGTTTGGCTATTAAATTTAAAAAATGGCAATTCAAAATAGGTCACGAGATTAATATGCAGATACCTCTTTATACAGACTAGTGATTAGTCTTAGACAAATCTCTTCCAGGTAGTATACTAGCCATCTTATGTATAGATACTCTAATCTGTGCTTTGACAGACTTTTATAACATGACCAAACTAATGCTCTTCTTTGGTGGATTGACCATTACTCTCCATTAATCTTATCAAGTGACACTTACTAAGGCTGAATTCAGCCTGTACCTCTGTTTTGGAACCTTGGAACTTCCACAGCCAGATGCATACCTGTGTATATATTCCTCTAATTAAGTGGGACTGAGACCTCAACAATGCCCCTATTTTCCCCACCCCCTTCCAGAACCCGTGGGGCAGCCCTTTATTTTTCTACAAGTGCGTAGTGTACCCACCCTGTGTGGTGCTGGGGAACTGAACCCAGGGCTTTGCATTTGGCAGGCAAGTGCTTCTTAACCACTGAGCTATGCTTCCAGCCCCATGTCACCTATTCTTATGACAAACAGGTTCATGAGCAAATTGGGGAAGTAAATAAAACGGTGGGCAGAGGAAAAGGTCAAGATGGGTTGACCTAGGCTGAGCTGGGTTGGGCCCTAAGTGACTCAGTCTCTGCCATAGAATGGGTGTCTCCTAGGATGGCCCGGTAGGACAATCTAAACCTCTATAAATAGGAAGCGTTTTCAGGTGCCCAGTACCTGCTGTGGCTTCTGAATCTTCTGCTCACTGTTGCTCAGGCAGGTAAGACATGTCCAGCTCTGGCTGGAATGGGCTGGGCAGTGGAGGTCTGAGCTTCTCGCAGGTGACAGCCCTGGGCACCTTCCTGCTTTGCTTTTCTAGGCTTTATCTGAGAATACGATGATGGTAAAGGTAGTCTACATCTGAGCTTGAAAACTACGGGTGTATTTGCTTCCATTTGATCAGGGCATCCCAGACCTGTGGGCTAGAACAGCCAATAGGCAGCTGAGTCTACAAGGGGGTGTTTACCTTTTATGTAAGTTAGGTAAGACTTAAGAGTTTAGGGCTCATGAAAGCCAAAGCTCTGAACCACTGAGACTTTGAAATATTCAAGTATCATTGCAAAGACTTACCACGAAGGACACAGCTTGTCCTATGTAATCCATTATTTGCAACTGATCTTTCTAGGCACCACTATGTGTTTTTAGAAATCCAATATGCTCTGTAGTTAGCTCTTTGGTTAGGAAGCCTAAAAGCCTAGTCCCTGGAATATAGTCATGCTGCAAGAAGAAATATAAATATGGAGGTGCACATCCCAAAAAGGTCTCAGCCCCCAGCGTAGCCAATGTAAACCTAACTCTCTCTCTCTCTGTCTCTCTCTCTCTCTGTCTCTCTCTCTCCCTCTTACTCTCTCTCTCTTTCTCTTTCCCTCTCTCTCTGTCTCTCTCTGTCTCTCTCTTTCTCTCTCGTGAGTGTGTGATCTATGCTAATTTGGCTGTGTATCCATTAGCTATTTTTATCTGTAACAGTTTTTGTATTCACTGTTTCCACTTTATAAGCAGATCTCCAAATGACCATTCATGAGACTTTAAGTCTTCTCCTTGCCGAAGGGAGTTTCCTTAGAAGATCAAATTTGTTCGGTGTGATTTGTTTAGTGAACCCACTAGTATGTTTCCACCAGTTATTGATTTAAAAAAAAAAAAAACTGTTCCCTGCTATGCCGGTTTCTGGCCCTGCTCCTATGCGTTCCCTGGCCTCCCTTCCTTTTTGTTTTCATGGGAGGGTTTTCATCAAGCAACTCCCACCTACAGTAGGGGCTGGGGTATGTATGACACCTGCAGTACATTTTTGTTTTTAGGATGGTGGCTCTTTTTCTAGCAGGAGAACCTCCATTTGTACTTACCTACTGCTACCCATCCCACCTCTGCAGGCTCCTTTTTCAAAATGCAGGCATATCTAAGCAGGGGCTCTTTCATTTTCTAAACCTATTTTTCTAATCAGAAGAGATCACTTTCCCTGTGCAGATGCTGTCTCCTGGTTTTCATCCCAAACACAGACAAAATCTTGTTTCTTCTTCAGATTCGCCTGGATTTGTCCAAATGGCTCAACTCCTGAACAGCATACTTAATGTGATTAAAGTGTTCCAGAAACATGCAGAAGAAGACGGAGACTATACTTCACTATCCAAGAAGGAGTTGAAGCAGCTGCTGTTGAATGAGTTTGCAGATATCCTCCGGGTAAGATACACAAGCACTTGGCTCTGCAAAGTTGAGTGTGACTGATGCTGATGTCTGCACCCAGGATTCTACGTTTTACTTTGTCATGCTGAATCCTGTAGCAAAAAGGATTTCAGACAGCTCTTTTGTAGTTCTCTCCCAGAACACACACACACACACACGCACATGCACACGCACACACACACACACACACACACACGCACACACACAAAAACACCTCATTCTTTGTGATTGAACTTGAGCAAGACAGTCTAACTTCAAAGTACTGAGGAACAACCTATTAGAAGAGAATCTGAGATTCATATTCTTATTTGTATACTAAATGCTGCCCACACATTTTCTCATGCATTCTTTTATTCACTGAAGGTTTATTAAGAATTTACTCCTTACCAGCACAACGTTAGTTACTAGGGATGCAACCAGCTCCCCTTCTTCCATGGCTGCAGTGCAGTGAGAAAGAGGCAAATGAATATTTGGAATATAGAATGTGAAGGAGCAGAATAAGTTCCTCAAACAACTCAAAATATTAATGTATCTGGCTTTAAATAAGTTTGTCTGCTTCCATGAGCATATGCCCATTGGTCCAGCAAGAGAGGATTTTCCAGAAACCAACTAATCAAAGACTAGAACCTAGCCCAAAGTACTTTACATTAATTATTTCTCAATCAAGGAAGGCCCGTGTGAGACCAAATGAATTGAAACATGAGACCTGAACATCAATATACATCTTAGTATCCACATGAGAATGTCTGATTTTACTTTTTGTTTTATCTTCTGACAGAGACCAAATGACCCAGAGACAGTGGAAAACATTCTGAACCATTTAGATCGAGACAGAAATGGACATGTTGATTTTCATGAATACCTTTTGCTGGTGTTCCAGTTGGTCCAAGCCTGCCATCATAAGCTAGGTAATAAAAAACATAGATCCAAAACCTCCTATCAAGAAAAGGGACATGAAAAATCAGCTGACCCTAAGTTTCCAGAAAATACAGGTAGACATATGCAGAAGCATGTGGGAGAGAGGCAGAATTCCCACCACAATCAGTCTGAGAGACAAAATCATGATGTCCAACATGATCACCTTGAGAAACGAGATGGGGACTCCTACTATGGTCAATCTGACAGACAAGACAAGAATTATGGCTCTGACCAGTCTAAAAAGCAAGATCAAGTCTCCTTCTCAGGTGACAGACCAGGTGATAAGTCTAGCAGTGGCCAGGCCAAAGATCAAGAACATATCTTTGCCTTAAATCAGTCTGTTAAACCAGTTCAGTATTTTCATTATGATCAGTCTGAAAGGCTTGGACAGCAACTAAGCCATGGCCAGCCTGGAAGACTCAGACAAGGCTCTTTCTCTAGCCAGACTAACCAAGGCTTTTACTATGGACAGCCTGAGAAGTTGACTCAGGAATCAGGCTATAGTCAGAAAGGCAACCAAAGACAGGATTCTCAATATTTTCAGACATACAGACAAGGACAGGGCTCTCACTTTGGTCAAACAGGTAGACAAGGTCAGGGTTCCCACTTTGGTCATATAGACAAACAGGGACAGGGTTCTTACTATAATCAGACAGATGGACAAAGACAGGGTTCTTACCATGGTCAGACGGACACACCACAGCAGAGTTTTCACTATGGTCAGATAGGCAGACAAGGACAGGGCTCCCACTATGGCGTAACAGACAGACAAGAACAGGGACCTCATTATAGTCAGACAGACAGACAAGGGCAGGGTTCCCACTATGGTCAGACAGACAGACAAGGACAGGAATCTCACTATAGTCATATAGATACACAAGGGCAGATTTACCACTATGGTCGGACAGACAGACAAGGACAGGGCTCACACTATGGTCAGACAGACAGAAAAGAACAGGGGTCTCACTATTGTCACATAGATACACAAGGACAGAGTTACCACTATGGTCAGACAGACAGACAAGAACAGGGATCTCACTATGGTCAGACAGAGAGACAAGAACAGGGACCTCATTATAGTCAGACAGACAGACAAGGGCAGGGTTCCCACTACGGTCAGACAGACAGACAAGGGCAGGAATCTCAGTATAGTCAGATAGATGCACAAGGACAGATTTACCACTATGGTCAGACAGACAGAAAAGAACAGGGGTCTCACTATGGTCAGACAAACAGACAAGAACAGGGTTCCCACTATGGTCAGACAGACAGACAAGGGCAGGGTTCCCACTATGGTCGGACAGACAGACAAGGACAGGGCTCCCACTATGGTCAGACAGACAGAAAAGAACAGGGTTCCCACTATGGTCAGACAGACAGACAAGGACGGGAATCTCACTATAGTCAGATAGATACACAAGGACAGAGTTACCACTATGGTCAGACAGACAGACAAGGACAGGGGTCTCACTATGGCCAGATAGACACCGAAGGGCAGAGTTCTCACTATAGTCACTCACAGACAGAGAAAACTGAAATACAAGGGCAGAACAGATACCCCCAAGGGACTGAGGGAACAAGAAGAGACTCATATGTTGAGCAGTCAGAAAAGACAAGGAAACCAAGTCAACAGACTCCAGGACAGGAAGTGAATCAAAACCAGAGTCATGGATGCCAGTATAGGGAGGAGCAGCAGAGTACCCACCAGGCCTGGAAGTCTGAGGAAGATGGCCAACACCACCAACACAAACTCCTACCACAAACCCAACAAGAAAGGCCACTGTACCATGAAGGGAAAGACTGGCAATCAGGTAGTAGTAAGCAGAGTCACGGACAGGTTCAGAACAGACAGTCCCAGGGAAAGAGACAGAGCCCCCAGGCAGAGGAAGAGCAGGGTGATCAAAGCTGGCATAGACACAGCCACGGTGGTCAGGAGGCATATGAGGCACAGTACAGACAAACACACAAAGAGGAACAAAGCCATCAAACAAAGGACAGACAAACCATCAGTGAAGATGTGCAGAACCACCAGAGACAAGACAAGCAAGCCTGGAAAGAAGAAAAACACCACCAATGGCAACAGAGCAGACAATCTCATGAAGATGAGCAGAACCACCAAAGACAAGACAGGCAAACCCACAGAGAGGAATGCACCCATCAGCAACACGACGGTAGACAAACCCACGAGGAGAAAGAGATGTACAAAGGAGCTCAAGATCAACAATCCCAAGGATTCCACCAAAGCTATCCTAACAGAGAAACATTCCTTGTGAATGAGGATGAGCAGAACCAGGGCTCACTGGGACAACACTTCCATTCAACCCAGAGCAGTGGGAGGTCCCAAAGAAAAGAACAGGGTGAGTATGACCCTGCCAAAACAGCTAATTCTCCCAGCTCCCACTATGACTGTGTAAAAGAATAGAAATCACATCAGTACTAGGCTGTGCGAACATCCAAGCTAAAGCAATATGAAGCCAAAAAAAACCCAAAAAAAAACAAAAAACAAAAACCTACCCACCCAAAGTTCATCTTTACGTCTCTTTGAAAGGTTAAAAATGTTTATTTTACTTCTGTTCCCCATTACTTTCAAGGACACTCTTGAGAACTAGTACTCCCTTTTAGAACACTTCAACTCCTGGAACAGCAAGTCCAGGACTTTCTGGTTGGGTGAACTCTAAGTAGCAACTTAGGCGCGTAAGTTCTTAGTTTTGATCAGTTCAGCAATATAAATCATTCCCAGTTTGTCTCCAGTTCACGTGCATTTTGATAGGACCACTAAAAGAAAAAAAAAAAAAAACACTTCTCCCCAAAGTTCAGAAATAAGAAAGGTGTTCTAAAGATTTAGATTACAACTGAGAAGAAACCTTGGCTCCTGTGGATGAAACATCAGGAACTGCCAGCTTCATAGTGTAGATTAGAACGAACAGTGAGAGGCAGCTTAAAGGACCAGCGACCATAGAGGGTGACTCTGCTGTTGACATCTCCCACACCCAGGCTCGTGCTCCTCACCGGAGGAATCCACCAAGCACCTACCATGAGAGTTGACTGGACTCATTTCAACTCAATCTGTTTTAGTTTCCAATCCCATAAAACAGAAAGAAAATATAGAGTATTTATTTACAGATCTCCAGGGCCTAAAACTATGAATTCATAGCTCTCAGTCTTGAGATCTCATCAATAAAAACCAATGCACAAACAATGGAATTATATTAAAATGCCAAATAAACGATTGTTGATCAATAAGTTTGATGACGGCTATTTTCCTTCTTCACTTAGGATCCTGATATCTTCACTTGTGCTATCTTCAAAGAATAAAAAATTTCTTACTTTTAAAGTATCATATACATGTTCTAGTAAAAAAAAACCAATAAGCATAGGGAAAATTATTTTTTATTCTCTGAGTTCCCGGGCACTGAAAAAAATGAGTATTGCTATGTAACAAGTAATAAAGAGTCAAAGTGGACCTTAATGCAAGTATAATTTTCAGCCCTTTCTTCTACCAAGGAGTTTGCCATTTGGTCATTGTCTCGCCAGTTACACATTCTTTAGACTCTTTGTTTTTATTTTTCATATCTTTACCGCCACTGCCTTCACTTTCTTTCTCTTCAGTGGCTTTCCAGTGACTTTAATATAAAATTCACTCTTCAGCCGGGCAAATGGCCCCCCACCGTTTGACCTAGATGATAAACCCAGAACATTCTCATGAAGTTTTTCCCACGAACATCCTATACTCTAGCCATAGCAAGAATTTGGCCTCTTCTTAGATCACCACGGTGTCTCATGAATTCATATCTTCAAATATACTATCCCATCAGCTTGGCAAAAACCTAGGCACCCCTGAGTCCCAATTAAAACATCATCTCTTCTGAGCAGCATTCCTGACTACTTTAAGCAATGTTTCTCCAAGCTCTCTCTCAGTTTTGCTACATCATTTGACCCACACACTCTACTGCAATTATCTCCCCGACCAAACTGGGAGTGAGAGCATCCCTTACTCAGCCTTATCCTCCTCAGCACTTAGCACGGCCATTCACGCCCAGCCGCACTCAGTGTTTGCTATGTGGGAAGATAGAGGAAATAACTCTGGCTTCAGAATAAATTCACCTGGATCTTTATTGGGCATCTACTGTAAATAAAACATAGGAACACACAAGTGAGATTGAATGAAACCCTCATTAAGTCAGAGCTCAATGAACAAAATAGTAACCTTTTTAGATATTTTAAATAAGAGAGCTATTTAATGCCTAGAATGATAAGGGCTAAATACCTAGATGTTAGCAAGCAATTCCCAGACCTATTGAGTTTAATGTGCCACCAGAACACCAATCCAGGAATCAGAAACCTGGTACTATGGTTTGGATCTGGAATGGCCACCAAAAGCCTCATGTATTTGGATGCTGTGGAATATGTAGCCTGGATGGGATGGAGACTTGGGGCTTGACCTGAAAGAGGTAGATTGCTGGGGCTTGATCTTGAAGGGTATACACTTGTTCCACCTGTCCTCATTCACTCTGGTTCCTGAGGCTATGCTGTGAACAGTTTTTCTCTGTCTGGGCCTCCACCATGTGATTCCACCACTGCCAGCCACCCATTAACGAACTGAAACTGTGAGCTAAACTAAACCTTTCCTCCCTGAGGTTGTAGATGTCAGGTATTGTGGCCCAGCAATAACAAAGTACCTAAGACACCTGAGATCTAGAAGTCCCTGACACTTCTGCCAAAAAAACACCTATGAACATCTCCATTTCTAGTCATGTTTGCCAAGGAAATAGCCAAATCATGTAGTGATGGCCTCCAATTCACTCTTACCTCCCAAATATCATGCAACCACCTCTAATTTGAAAAACACTAATTTGTATCCAGAACACCAACTATAAGGAATGCTAGGGAATTATAAAATAAATAAGAAAGAATGCTGATGACTTTCAGGTCACATTCACTATTGAAAGAGTCCTACAGTCCTTTCCTTCAAGGAGATCAAAATACAATGAGACAGATTTGCATAGCAAATGGCCATAGTGCAAGGTACCATGCTGTAAGCAAAAGAAAAATCACAGTTTTAACACCAAAAAGAGAGTAAATAGCTGTATCTGGAAGGACGTAGAAAGACTGACAAAAGTAAGGCAATTAGGACAAGACATTGGCCCTGGGGTGAGAGGGGAGGGCCTCAAGATCAATGGAAATGCCCATATGTTGGTTTGATATATTTGGACAGGCATAAGATGAGTCTTCTTCACAGTGTTCTCCATTCCTTACACCCTCCTCAGCAAGCTACACCCGAGTGTGGAGAGCTGGGTGAAAGGCCTCAAAATCTGACAGCTATTCAAGGCTTGAGGTGGCTTTTAGTGAGTCACCACACAGCTCCAGCCAAAAGCTTAGGAGACACTCCTTACTACAATCATTCTCTCCCCGCAAGTCAAACTTGCCAGCAAGACCTTTTGTTTCATCATAAAATAGAGAATAGCCCAATTCCATGATTCTTTTCATTGCTACCTCTTCTCAAGCAAACAGTCATGATCTTTTTCCTATAATGCAGCTACCTAATGGGGCTCCTTATTCCTTTCAGAAAATGTAAATCACTCATGTCACTTCCTGCTGAAAATTCTCAGTTCCTTCTTCTTAAGATAAGAATAAAATTCTTCATCCCAAATTTTAGCTATTTGTAGGTAGAGCTTTTATTACTGCTTCAATTTCTGTGTGTGTGATGGGGTTGTTCGTGATTTTTATATCTTCCTCCTTTAATTTTGGTATTTTATATGTATCTAGGAAGCCGTCCATTTCTTCCCAGTTCCCAAATTTGTTAGAATATAGGTGTTCAAAGTAATTTCTTATAATATTCTGCAGGATCTGTTGTAATTTCACCCTTTTCATTTCAAAGTATGCTCAACTTCATTGTAAACCTTAAATTTAGCACTTATACATATCAATAATATGAGGAAAAAATTCTTCATCCCTTCATCTCTTCAGTTTCCCCATCCCCAGAAATCCCCATTTAGCTAGGAGCCCTAAAAGAGGTAAATTCCTCTCAGTACCACTATAACCTTCCTGTAGGATGGAGACTACAGGATAAGTCAAATCTTATCTTTCACCACTCTCCTCTGTATTTGCCAATTTCCAACCACTCTGGTCCTCTTTCCAAGATTCTGGCAGAAGACACTCGTTCTCACTTAGAAACCTTCACATGCCAGGTTTTTTTGTTCAAAATAGTTTTCTCACTAATATTTGGGTCATTCAAGATAAACTCACCTCATCAGAGGAAATCTCTTGGTATTTAGGAAAGAGCCACCCCACTTGTTATCACACATTCTTTCTTGTCATGTTTGTTCTCAGCTCTTTCCACATTTTATGTTTTGTTTTTATGTTAGTTATTTATCATCCCTTTTTTCCTCCAATGGGAATGTAAAGGCCACAGGAACAAGGAGTTTATTCCGTTCACGACTGTCAGCAGTCTGCATCAGCTGGCAGGCTATACCCAACTTGTGTTCCTTGAGGTAGAGGAATGAAATCTTGAATGAAGAAGAGAAAATACTTTATTAGGAAAAAGTAAAGAAGTGGGATAAAAGCTTCTGCTAGTCAGCGGGGACCTAGACAGGGCTGCCCATGTGGTTGTCTGTCTGGGGCCTTTTATAGTTGAGCTGAATGAGGAAGTCATCCCAACAGGCAGCTTGGTCAGGAAGGCTCCTTCGCCAGTGCTCAACGGCTGTGGTCCTCCACCTTTACGCAGCTTCTGAGGTCCTCTACCCTCCAGATGTTTCACCCTATTGTCTTTGTAACTGCTTAATATTTAACCACAAACAGTCCCATGAAGCTGCCCTCTGCAGGCTAACCCATGCCACAGACAGTTACTCTTCCTGTAAATTTTCCACCAGTCTGGCTCCACTTCTGCAGACCCCTTCATTCCTAACTGCCTACAAGCCCCTATCTCCTGCCACATCATTATGCCCCTACGTCTAGAATAGTAGGTTGGTACGACCTGTGCCCAACAAATACACATCAATCGAATGAACACGGAAATCCTCCATGCTTGGCTTCAGCGTCTATTTCAGATGCAGTTTCCCACAGTGTTTGCAGACTCTAATTGGACAACTTCTGTCTCTAGGCCTTGACTTAATGCCATTTCCTCTACTTCACTGCTCCCCTGACCTCCATCTGTCAAAATCCTACCCACTCCACCGAAGAGCAGCACCGAAGAGCTATGGCCATAACAGAGCGTATCACAATCCAACACAGTTAAGTTTATACCTGTCTGTTTCCTACCAAGCTGTGAGGTTCTAGAAAACAAAAATCACACCTCAGTCCTAATTGTATCTTTAGTATCAATCACAGCAACTGGCCACGTCTACGGAAGGAGACTGACATTTAAAATAAAAAGATGTACGTATATGAAGACCTTGCTCCATCACTTACCAATTTTATGATTTCAGAAAAACTTATCATTTCAAATCTCAATTTTCTCATCTGTAAAACGGGGTTAAAATTTGTAATAGTTGCTGGAATAGCAGAGACAATATCTGCAAATGCGATTTATTATCTGATCTTTTTGCTTATTTGGTACTGTTGTTATTCCCCCTTACATTATTTTTATAGAAATTTAACAAGTACACTCTTCAAGGAAAGGCCCAAGCTTTATTCCTTACATCACTCAATCATCTAGAGTACTTCAGAGTAAATAGGTGACAGGTGTTTTTCAGTCAACTGAACAGACTCTTCACTATAACATGGCACCGTTCTGCCACCAACATTCCATGCCCATTGTCCTGTTCAACTGTTAATATCATTTCATCTACCTCACTTTCTCCACCACCCAGGATCCAATTTTTCTCTTCTGTTTCCTGTGTCCCATCCCCAGCAATCCCCATTTAACTAGGAGCCCTAAGAGAGGTAGGTTCCTCTCAGTGCCACTATCACCTTCCCGTATCTGCCACCTCCCGTCTGCCATCATTACATTTTCTCACCCTGTAGATACTCCCCTCAGACCACCAGGGAGCCAAACCCAACAATTTCCATCTCCTTGAAAGGCCAGTTTAAGACTCACTTCCTGGAACCCGCCCTCCCTGAGGAACATCGCTTTGCCTACTGATGGTCATAAGTACAGGTTGCCTCCTGTGTGTTTTACTTCCTAATATCTGCAGTGTGTGGGTAAGCAAGCGTTCTGTTGTTTCCACTGCATACTTTATTCTTTCCATAAATCTGTGAAATCATTTAAAAGCTGGCGCATCTTCTGTTTCTTGAAAACCTAGAACAGAGTGAATTTGCACCATTGATGCTGGGTAACTGACTAGAAGTCATACTAAGCCTCCGTTACATGTACCGTGCATGTATTTTTATATATATATACCTATATTGTCTATATGTGTACATATACAGTTGTATTACTGAGCCACAAAAAAAGAAAATCCTTTCATGTTATGGTGACATGAATAAAACTTGAGGGTATGATGTTAAGTGAAGTAAGTCAGACAGAGAAAGACAAATACTGCACAAACTCACAAGCAGAATCTTGAAAAATTAAATTCATACAAGCAGAGAGTAGAAATGTGGCTTCTGGAGGCTGAGAGATTAGATAAGGGAAAGATATTAAGAAAGGCTGCAAACTTGCCGTTTTAAGATGAACACTCTGGAGATACATTGCATGTTGATTATAATTAAAATACTGCTATGTGGAGCTGGAGGAATGGCTCAATTGTTAAAGTGCTTTTCCAGTAAGGGCTAAGTCAAGCGCTGAGTACCCTAGTTCGATTCCCCAGCACCACATAGCTGTGCGGGGTGGTGCACGCCTGTAATCCCAGCACTCAGGAGGCTGAGACAGGAGGATCGCCATGAGTCCCAGGCCAGCCTGGGCTCCATAGTGAGTTTAGGACCAGCCTGGGCTACATACAGTAAGACCCTGTCTCAAAAAATAAAATAAAATAAAATACTGATTTGTGTACTTGAAATTTGCTAAGAGTGTAGATTTTTAAAGTTTTTAATCACAAAAAACATGGTAACTATGTGAGGTGATATTTGTGTTATGACTTCATATTGTTTATTATTTTCATGATACATATTTATATCGCATTGTACTCCTTAAATTTTTACAATCTTGTCAATAAACTTTAATAAAGCTGGAAATTTATTAAAATAATATGAAAATAGCAACACATAGAGAGAACTGGCTGGGCTGAAAGTCAGGAAGCTTGTGGTCTAGAGCTGATGCTGTTAATATCAAATCTGACCTTCAGTTATTTATGTCTCCAGGCTGTGCTCCAGTTTAGAAGTTGGCACAACACGATTTATAATGTCTCTTTTAAGTCTGTAGCTCTTTGGTTTTATAACAATTGTCTAGATCAATCAATTAACCTGGATATGGAATAGCAAAAATTCTAGAGCTGAAAAGCATTGCATGCTAACTGGAAGAAAGTATTCTATGGGGTTCTAGCGCCATCTACTGGTCACCTGACTCCTTGTGTCTTTAAGAGGTGTCCAGACAAAACGACAAACGCTGTTTACTGGGATGGAGGTGATGGCACACTGTACTGCAATCTGCAAACAACCAAGGCCTCTCTGCCAGATGGACTGCCACCCACCGCAAGAAGGCCACACGCTGGTCTCGACCTGGTCAGATGCTCCTGGCAACTGGTTTTATGTTGTTTAGGATTTTGATTTTTTTCTCGTCGTTTTTGGTTTGTCGGGATTTTATTTTTTTAATATTATTGTCCCAAATCTAAAATTGGAGGACTTTGTTCTCCTTTCCACAAGACACATAAGTTTCCAGTACATTTAATAAATTCACTCTAATCAGTCGTCATTGAGAAATATATCAGATTCCCTAAGAAGGGTAGTGTACTATGGAGTTAGGAGCAGCAGAAGTCTGACAGACATGGGCTCCAATTTTGACACAACTCAATATCTCCTGTGACTCGAGCGTCTGTTGCCTCATTTGTCAATTCTGATGCTGTGCGTTCTCCTTCAGTGTCTGAGAGGAGCTGTGACTGTCTCGCATGTTACCTGGCACCTTTGGAACTACAGAACTATGAAGACACAACTCATGTCTTTTAAAAGCTTTTAATTAGGGTAGAGGCAAGGGCTAAGCTATGCACACGATGATGGTTCACGTAACAATTTTTACTGACCACTTCACGCACACTAAGGGCCTTAGCAGATGGTGACAGGGCAGTAAGAAGCAACACACATGGAAGTTCACAGGAAGGGCAGATCCCAGTGGGAGGGCCAAGACAAACGTGCTCACAGTAAAGGAGGCATCTGTCCTGACAATACTGAATGACAAGACTTTAAATGGCTTATAAGTGTCTTCAATCAATATTATATTCGTCCTTAAAACATTCCTGCAAATTTTATCTCCGTAAGTTCAACCTTTTCCCCTCCCTGCATCATGCATTTCTTCGCTCCATCTCTCTGCTCCTGCTATTGGCAATCCTCTGGCACGCCATTCTAATTCATTTTATTTTAAAATTTATATAGTTTGAAAGTATGTCTTTCACATTGGTTCCTAAACTCTCTGATCTCCATTTTTAAGTCCAACGATGCAATGCCTTCGTTTAACCGCAGCGTCTCCCATGTGTACATCAAGCCTGCAATTCCAAAAATCTCAGATTCACTCACTTTTTCAGCAAATAGCAACAATTTTCTGTACACTCTGCTGGGCACTGGGAGTAGAGAGGCAATGTGTCTGCCATCAGATACATTCTTTAGTGGGAAAAAATCATAATTCTATGTAATTCGTTCAAAGGGATGAAACAATCAGGCTTTTTTTTTTCAATAACATGTACTAACCTCCCCTGAACACTGAGTATGAGCCGGACACAGTACTAGGGCCTCACAGGCTACCTTATTTCCCCCAAAACCTCCTGAGCCCCAATCAGACATTTATATTTATCATTTTTCATCTCCACACTGCAGTGAGAAAGCTAAGGCAGAGATTGAATAGCTGGTCCAAAGTCATCCATCTTCTCCATGGCGAGAAAAGAACTCAAGTATATGTCTGACTTCAGGAATCCATGGTTTAAATCACCATACTGCTTCCTAAGGCGACAAAATCACAAACCCACTGGACACTGCAATCATAGAGCAGGTTGCTATGTAGTTGACTCGGCCCGTCTTTGCTAAAACAGATGCACGTGACACAGTACACAGTGTAAATAAGGCCATTCCTGCCCTCATAGAGCTCACAGCCCACCAAGAGAGGCCACGCGCACAAGTCAACATGTCAAATTTTACCAATACCACACACTACCCAGAATCAACCACAGGGCCCAGAGGTAACCAAGGAAAGAAAAAATACATCTGACTGGAAGAGTGTGATTGACATTCTTGGTGAAAGAAGCATTTGTCCTGGGCTTTTAAGAATCAGCCGGATCTGGAGGAGCACATCTGGGAAGGAAGGTAGAATGAAGCCCCTGGGATTATCAGCAGTGGGACTGGGAAGTCTGACTAAGGCTTTTCAGTGATCCTAATCATAACAGGATAGCAGCACACTATTATAAGAATAAATAAGACTGGGTAGAGTGATCTAAAAGTAATAGAAGCAGTGTTTAGACAGGAAGGAAACAGAACTTTCTGTCTGGCCACCACTCAGATGTTATGGGAAGCACTGTGATCTGGAGGTCTTCCACGGGAGTGTGACGAGGACTCCTGTCTCAGGGTAGACCTACAGAGTACCAGAGGCACTGGCAAGTCCCCAAAGGCTGCCACATAGAAAGAGAAGAACCGCATAGAACAATGGGTTCCCCCTCAAGGTTATTCTTAATAGTTTATATTTGTGATACATAATAATTACACTCAGTGTGGGGGATTGGTGCATATGCATACCACTTAATCACTTTACTTCCTTTTCCTCTTCCTGACCGCCCATCTCCCCTATTCCTCAAATCCCCCTCTCTTCTCCACAAAGTCTATCTCCCTGTTTCCCACCATTTTTTGTTTTGCTCTTTCGCTTATTGTCTCAGATTCTCATATTAGAGGAATCATGCATTACTTGGCCTATGTCTGATGTATTTCACTAAGCATAATGGCGTCAAGATGCTCCCATTTTTCTATAACGACTGAAGCTCTTCCTTCATGCACCACACCATCCTGCTGATGGACACACAGGCCCCTTCCATGATTCAGTTATTATGAGGTGCCCTGCTATAATCATGGATATGCACGTATCACTGAAATATGATGTCTTTTGGAAAGAATCTCAGAAGAGAGCTGGGTCAAATGAAATATCTGTTTCTGGTTTTTGAGGAATATCTGTACTGATTTCCACAGTTGTAATAGCTTATAGATCCAGTGAGAAAGTAGAAAAGTTTCTTTTTCACACAGCTTCGCCAGCATCGGCTGTTTCTTGAGATCTTGATACCAGCCATTATTACTATAGTAAGTAGAACCTCAGTGTTATTTTGATTTCTATACTGAATATTTTTCATGTATTTATTGGCCATCTGTACTTTTTATTCTGCAAGTTATCTATTCATTTCAACCCATTTTAATTAAGTTTTGTGGGGCCTAATCTTTTCCACTTCCTTTCTTTAAATACTCTAGTTAGTCGTTTTTTGTCTGAAGTGTACGTGACAAAGCCATTTCCCCATTTTGTCTGTTCTCTCTTTGTTGTTTCCTTGGCTGTGCAGAAGATTTTCAGTTTGATGTAATTCCATTTGTTGATTCTTAGTGTTATTTCTTGTGCAATAGGTGTTTTGCTGAAAAAGTCCTTGCCTTTGCCTGTGTCTTAAAGGATTTTGCTTATTTCATCTTCTGGCATGTTCAGTATTTCCGCTTTAATATCTAGGTCTTTGATCCATTTTTATTTTAGTCCAGAGAGACATACATAAATGTATATTCATTCTTCTGCATGTGGATAGTCAGTTTTTCCACTTGCTAAAGAAGCTCTCTTTTCTCCAACAAAAGTTTTTGACCCCTTAGTCAAATATCAGAAGGCTAAAGGTGCCTGGGTTTGCCTCTGAATCCTCAGTTCTGCTCCATCCATCCTTGCATTTGTGCCAGTCCCATGAGGTTTTATCATGGTTGCATTGTAACATAATTTGATGTCTGTGATTGTGATGCCTATTTTTTTCTTGTTGCTCAGAATTGCTTTGGCTATTCTGGATCTCTTCTGATTCCACATAAATTTCAGGATGGTTTATTCTAGTTCTGTAAAGAATGCTGTTAATATTTTGATTGGAATTGCATTGAATTTATACATCAGTTTTGGTAGTAGGCCATTTGGACAATATGGGTTCTACCTACCCAGACACAGAGGATGTCTTTCCATTTTCTAACGTCTTCTTCAATCTTGTTTTTTAGACTAGTATAGTTGTTGTTGTGAAAGTCTTTAACTTCCATAGTTAGATTGATTTCTAGGTGTTTAATATTTTTGAAGCTATTGTAAATGATTTCTTTCTCAGTGACTTCATTACTGCTGTACAGAAACACTGTTGATTTTTGCATTCTACATTGATTGAGCAAGTAGATGTAGAATCAAAGAACATGTTAAAAGAAGGCGACTTTACCCAATTTTAGGAGAAATGTCTTTATAATAGTCCTTTTAAAAATCCAGTTTTTCAAGAGGTCATTTTTTTTTCATCCCTGGTCATGCTTAAGAAGAGGCTGCCTGGTCATCAGTCATGATTATGACATAGGGACTTTTGCAATGGGCAAGATTTAAGTTAAATAACTTCTGAATTGACTATATGGGCCAACTCCATGATTCTATGTGACTTTAAAGGTGTCATCCAATGCAACTTCCCACATAACACAGAAATCTCTACCTTGGCATCATTACTAAATGGCCATTCCCAGACTCCACCAGAATCTGGTTTTAAAACAATGGTGTGGTGGAGTATGCTCACGTGTGGGCCTTTTCCCCCAACTTTGTGTAGCCAGGAGAGTCTGTACTAAAGCAGGAGAGAAAGAAAAGGAACTACACTTCACATTTATTCCTTCTACATATCTGCGCAGAACACTGGGGCCTTGTCAATTACTACATGATCACACTCCCAGTAGAACCAATGACCACAGAAGCCACTACTCGCACAGTAATTATAGAGAAAGCAGAGAAAGAGAAAGAGGTCCACATCAGAATGCCCCTGCCCAAGCAATACATCATAATGTTGGACTCTGCAAATTCCGTCAAGTGCTTTCAGAAAATCTCAACACCTCTGACCCTATCAACATCTTCTGAGAGCGTTTACTAGTTAAAAATCAAAATATCTTAGTGCTCTCATCACTTGAAGTTCAAAAGAAAGATCCTTTGTTTTAGAAAACTTTGTCTCACACAAAGAAAAAACTTCCAGAAAACAAAATATTCTAGAGAAATAAGAGAGCTTAAAGATTCAATAAACTATCAAGGATCCCTCTTTTTGGGATTATTCTCTTTGAGAGGTTAAAAGAAGCAACAACACTAAAGAACCATATGCCTGTGGAAATTAGTATATACATCCTCTCTACAATCTGAATAAAGAAAATCTTACCAAAAAACTTGTAAGAAACTAGCGTAAGAACATAAATCAGATTCTTTTACCTCCTAGGTCTCTACCAGCTCACAATATCATGGTCATCAATGAGTACACTTTATTCATCATTCATTTACTTATTTATTCATTCAAAAAATACTGAGTACCTGCTATGTTCCAAGAGCCATCAAGGTATCAGAGATAGGGCAATTTTTTAAATGGACCAAAAATATCATCCTCATTGAGTTTCCATCCCAACTAAGAAATACAAAATAAATGAGTAAAATACATATTACATCAGCTAACAACAAATGCTTCAGAAAAAAAGGGGGGTGGGAAGCAATGAAAGCAGATAAGGAACACTGAGGATTCAAATGGATGCACATTCCAGGCAGAGAGGACCACAGCCACAAAAGTCCCATGGCAGCAGACTAGTAGGTATGTTCGGGAAGAGTGTACAGACAATTGGTTACAAAGTGAATAAAGGTACAAATCATAGGAGAGACACCAAGAGCAGTAACTGCAGAGCCACTGATCGCGAGGGGTCTGAGATGCAAAAGGATTTTGGATTTTTCTCTGAGGTGAGCCGCCAGGTGATTTTACCTCAATCCCTTTTCATGTCTTGCATACACCAAGAATTCTTCCTGGTGTTTAGAAAAGCCTACAAGTCTAGTCAAGATGCTACTGACTCAAATGACATCCCATGCGTCTGAAGTTTGTCATCTGATTCTTAGTCCTGCTCAAAGGTCCAGAAGTTGTGTCACCTCGGAGCAAGATCTTCGGGGATGCCGCCCTTGGTTAGTCAGTCGGCATGAGCCAGTGTTATGTAGTTACCTAAGAACTGTAACAACCTACTAAACCAAATGGAGACTAGACAGAAACTTTGCTTCTGTCTTCAAAGTGTTCATAATACAGTTAGAAAACAAAACACGCGTGTACAGTGGAACAATGGCAAAGAAGCCAACTCCAAGTTGAAGTCATGTTACTCTAAGTATAGTTTTTTCCTGGATTTATTCAAGTATCATTAACAAACAAAATTGTGTCATTTAAGGTATACAACATGAATTTTGATCTAAATACATACTTGAAATGACTGCTACTATCAAGCTAACTGACATGTACATCCATCGCTTCACTGTTACCTTTTATTTCTAGTAAGAACCACATTTATTAACTACAAGTTTTTCCTTTGTTTACCATGAGGCTTACTTAAATCACCTTCTAGTCTTAACAATCCATTTTAAGCTGCTGACAACTCAATTTTGACTACACACAACAACTTTTCACTCAACATTTTGCTATTGATGGCAAAATTTACATCTTTCTTCTTTGAAATAGGAAGAAAATAATTTGTTGAAGAGCTGAAAAACATTTTCTAAACAATCGACTTGTCCAGAAAAATGTAGGAACACATTGTGTCTCTAATGTGAAAATGCACCTTAGACACAGACACAGAACTGTGAAACATGCTGCCACCACTCCTCACCAATGTGAGCAGATAAAATTTCTAAGGAACAATATCAGTGATTTTAAAAGAAGAGGCTCAAAAAGCACCAATTTTTAAAGGATGGGATCGTTAAGCACCATTTTAAAATGGATGAAAATGTTCAGTTAAATATACTGAATTGCACTGTGGGCATTAAAAATCAAAGCATTTTGACATACAGCACTAATATATTTTATAAGACTACATAGTATCAAACAAATAGAACCACCAGCATCTGAAAGCAGCTCTGTTAATTAGTAAAATACTGTATGACCCTCTGTGGTCCACCACTGATACAGTGGTAATAACTGAAATTTTTTTCTAAAAAGAGAGAGAAGGAACAATCAACCATTTATTTTCCCTGTTTAATCAAACCAAGAAAAAAATCTATTATTTCTTACACCAATATTTTCAAAAGACATTTATACAGAGAAAAACTTAAGGACAAAAATGTACTTACAAAAATTTGAACAAAGACAAGTGGTAGCACTTCTCACACAGCTTTCTCATGATATTAAGGAAAGATACTTCATAGTTACTAGAATTAGACAAAGGTGTGGAATTTTCTGCCAGGTATTTTAAGAAGTCATGAAGGTAATTCATTAATAATTCTTGTAATTCTTGTCCAGAGCTGTATAGGTCAACATTGCTCCAATTTGCACAAAAAATCTCAATAAATATGATGCTCCAGACACGTAAGACATGGGCGTATCAGGCTGATCTACAAGCATATCCTCATACTGCGGTCTCTCAAATTTGTAGAGTAGTTGAGCACTGAACATTGCATTGATGAGCTCTTTCATCTCTGCCATTTCATTAATAGCATACCCCTATTATCTGTGTTTCCTGGAGATTTTTTATAATTTGCATAATCCTACAGAATGAACTTCACATTCTTCTTGGCAGAAAGATAAAAGAGCTGGTTTTGCCTTGTAATTAAGTCTTAGTCATCAACAAGCCATGGTTTTAGCTATTTGGGAATCTTTACTTAACCTTGTCTCGGTTCATAAATGTTTCCTCATTTGCAAGAATAAGATCTGCCCAAGTCCTTTCCTCTGACACACTGTTACTACCATCTCCATTCCTGGATATTTTCTATTTGTTCTTTTGGTTTTTTTCTTCAATACTTTTCTGTTACACACTAGATGTTTTCTTCCCTAATGTAGCCCTCCGCTATTTTATCTTCTGCATGCTGCTGCTGATTGGCTTTTAAAGCTCTCTCTCACTTTTTCTGCAGATACATATTCACATATTTGAGTACTCTGCTGCCTAGAACCCATTCGTTCCAATTTTATCCCAAACACTGTATTTTAGCGTTCATTCTTTGTGCCAACCTTCAAAGCACAACATTTACTCACCCTCCCGGAAATTAGGCTTTAGGTAATACTTGGGCATCATCTCCCACCACCCCAACGACCCCACACAACCCCATGTCCGATGCACTGTCAGGCACCAATAGCTCTACCTTACAGGCCTCACAATTTACATGTTTTTGTATGGTAATCCAACAACAAATTATTGTAGCTATGGTTATTTTTAATACTTTTGTCTTTTCAATGTTTACTGTAAGTGATTTATGTACCATAGTGCAGTATCATTCTTAATTTGATTGCATTTTTACCTTTACAGTGAGCTTTTTTACACTTTCATATATTTTCATGTTATCAGTGTCCTTGCATTTCAACTCAAAATTCTTTTGAAATTTTCCTGTCAGAAAAAATACCCATAAATTTTCTTGTAAGAAAATAAAATAATTCTGAAATCGGTGGCACAGGCCTGTAATTCCAGCACTTGGGAGGCTGAGGGAGGAGGACAGCTGTGAATTGAAGGTCAATCTTCAAGGCCAGTCTGGACAACAGAAAAGAGATCTTGTCTCAAAAACAAAAACAAAAAAAAAAAAACAGAAAAGAAAATTTCTTGTAAGAAAAGTTGTGGTGTTGAACTTACTTCTGTTTGTCTAAGAAAAATTTTTCTCTTGCATTCTGAAGAATACCTTTGCCAAGTATAGAAGTCTTGGTTTTCAGTTTTTTCTTTCAGCAATTTGAATATGTCATCCCACCGTCTTCCAGCCAGCAAGGTGTCTTCTGAGAAATCTATTCATAGTCTTGTGGAAGTTCCTTTGTATGTGACTAGTTGCTTTTTCTTGCTACTTTCAAAATCCTCCTTGTCTAACTATTCAAATTTCAATTATAACATATTTTAGTGACGACTCCTTCATATTTAACCATTATTTATCTCTTCTCAGCTTTTTGTTTTTCAACACTTTATGATTTTATATGAAGTTCTATAATGACAAAGAATCTTTTTATGTATACACATGTATTTACACAGTATCAATATATATAGGAGAATTTAGGTTTTTTTGTAACCTCTCTTTTTCTAATAGGCTTATTACTCTCAATGTTTCTTACTTTTTTATATACATGAATTACAGATTCAATAACACATGAGAAACATATGGCTTGGGAAATCAGTGATCCTCTATCAAGTGCATATTTCACCTTTCTGGAATTATTTGAGCTTCATATATTTAGATGTTCATTTCTCTACTCAGGGAGCCTGTCAAGTGACCCACCTAGAATTTGTGGGCAGACTAATGAAGGGCTTTCTCTTCAGAAGTCAGTCTGCAAAGACTAGAAGAGCTGTATACTACTTCAGATGTACAGATACCAACGGAAGGCCACGAGAATCATGTATGATCAGGAAAACATGACACGACCAAAGAAATAAAGTAAGGTGCGAAAAAGAAGTCCTAAATAAATGGAGATCTATGAACTTCTGGGCAAATACTGGCAACACACTTGCTGCTGGTGCTCTCAGGTGGACTGCCCTGGTGCCTGAACCAGTGAATGTGTGAGCAAGGACTTCAGGCCCACAGGGGTAAGCCTGCAGCCAGGATCCTCTAGAGCTGGCTTGTACTAAAGTAGGCCTGGAACTGTGGTCTTCAAGAGAAGGCCTAGGAATCTAAGTCCATAGTGATCAGCCTGAAGTCTGGGGTTGTGGAAGTTAATCTTGCACTGAGGTAGGCCTGCAGATTGAGTTTGCAAAGGCCTTCCTGAAACTTAGGCAACTAAGGACTACACTGGAGCTTGGATCCACAGAGGCTAGCCTAGTGGTGGGGTCCATAGCAAAGTCAGGTGTTCACTTCATTCTCTTTCCCTCAAGCAGAGGAAATCTCTCCTTGTTCTGTGCTATTTGAGCTCAGATGAGAGACTGCATGTTGTGTTAGTGAGCTTTCCATTGCTGGAAAAGAAAAAAGCCTGAGAAAATTAACTGAAGAGAAGAAAAGATTTATTTCAGTTCACAGTTTCAGAAGTTTCAGTACGTGGTCACTTGGCCCTGTTGCCTCTGGGCTTGTGGTAAGGCAGTGAATCAAGGATTTTTACATTCTTACATGCAAATCTCCTATCAACTCTTCAATGACATTACTATTATACCTGTCAGGTAAATTAATGAATTTTCGTAACTTTTTCAAGATAGCTAATTAACATGTAGTGAAGCTGTAAATTGAATCCATCTCTTCAAAGTCTAAACCATGATTTTTGCCAGTATCTCACAGCTGGACCATATTAGACACAGAACTAAATGGATAATAAAACATATAAATACATTTAATCATAAATCAGTAAAATTAATCAGATATTCCTTGGAGAAGAAACTTCAAGTTAAGTCTTTAGGATGGAATAGACGTAGATCAACATCCTAAATAAGAGTTCTAGTCCTGAGCATAAGTATTAGTTTCAGCAGAGATACAGGTGAACATCTATTAAGTTATACACACAGAAAAGCAAACCGATTAGGTGCGTATAGGAAAAAAATAGGATTATGTTAGAGAGTAACTGAAGATTATGTGGGAAAGAGCTAGCTCTTTTCTTTCTGATCTCTTACTCCACATTCTTCTACACTTCTAAAAACTTCTAAAGCTCTTCTTTTAATTAATAACCTTTAAACGGGGCTTTTCCCACTTTTCTTAACTAGGTGCTTCATAATGTTGATTGTTATTTTATCATCTGGAAAGTTCTAAAATTCTAGTGTTGGGATCCCATTCTTGGGAATTCTCATTTTGTGGGTCTGCAGTGTGGCTTCCTTAGATTTCTTAATTTAATTTCTTGAATTCTTGAATTCTTAGAGGTTCTCCTATGTGATGTAATGCACAGCCGGTGCCTTACATACTCCCCGGGTGAAGTTCATCTTCATTTAAGACTTCAACCACTATGTGCCTATTGATGCCTTCCAAATCTCTACCACCAGCCCAGACTTCCTACTACTTCCTAGGCCTCGTCTAAAGTGTCTCACAAGCATCTCAAACAACAGACTCACAAATGGAAATTCTCACCTATCTACTATGGCTTAAGCCTGCAATGTCCCCCAAAAACCTAGTGTTTGGAAGATGATTCAATCCTAGGGCTTAATTCATTGATTTCCTGTGCTGCTCAGAGATAGGCCTCATTGCAAGGTGCAGAACACTGGGGCATACCCCGGAAGGGGCAGATCACTGAGGCATGACCTAGAAGGGTATAACTCCCTCACTAGCTCCACCCTTTGCTCTCAGTGCTTCCCGCCTTGTCATGCCATGAACAGCTTTTCTCCAGCTAGGCCCTCGGACAGACCTTTCCGCCATAGCCAGCCACCTATGAATGGACAGAGAACTCCTCAAACTGTAAGCTAAAATAAACCTTTCCTCCCCTAAGTTGTGGGCATCAGGAATCGTATCCTAGCAAAGAGAACGTGACTAATTCACGTATTCCTTCCTATGCTTGGCTGCACCAAAATTCAGCTGAAATTTAATTACCAGTTCAATGGCATTGAGAAGTGGTGGGTCCTTTAGGAGGTATTTGTGTCAAGGGGCTCCACCTGCATGAAGACATTAATGTAGTTCTCAGGTGAGTGTGTTAGTTATTGTGAGAGTAGGCTGTCATGAAGTCTCTGGTCCCCTTCGTTCTCTCACCTCTTTTGAATGAGCTCCCATGCCCTTCTATACTTTCTGCCATGAGTTGAAGAAGTCCAAGGTCCTCATCAGTCGTAACCACCCAATCTTGCACATTCCAGCCTCCAGAACCATGAACCAAAACAAACCTCTCTTCTTTACAAGTCCCCCTATCTCAGGTATACAACTATAGATGCAGAAAATGGGCTGAAATGCCCTGTAAAGAGTATTACTGTCTTTTAGGCTACTCAAGATTAAAAACTCAGACTTGTCCTTGGTTCCTTCCTCTTCCTACTCTTCCACATTCAATGTGTCTGCATGCTCTATGTATTTTCATTTCTTAATGTCTTTATAATTTAAATAATTTTGTCCAGCCCAACTACAAATACCTTATTCCAGTCCTCCACTTCTCACCTATTTCACCAGGTGACCACATTCTATCCAGTCTTGCCCTTTCCAACCTATTCTCAATGCTGCTGCCGGAGACCGTCCTAAAGTGAGCATCTAATTATTTCATCATTTCCTGCCTTAAATTCTATATTGCCCTTCCATAGTGTAGGGAAAAAAATCCACATCCTTTGCCTCTGTTCACAAAGTCTTTCACGATCTCTCCTGCTTAACTATCCCAACCCCTCTCTCATCTCTACCTACTTCATGTGCTACTACAACTTGTCCCACAAGATTTGGCACAAGCCTCATCTCAAATAAGCCCTCTGTGAGCCCATTGTATGGACAAAGTACCCCTTCAATGTGCTCCCAAATGCCCTTCCTTATCCTGGATTAAAATAATGGGTTGATCTGGATAATTCCCTGACCACATTATAATCTTCTCAAAGCCTGACATTGTGTATTATTTCTCTTTATATTCATGGCTATTTTGCACATCACAAGTGTTTAATTATAATTTGCTAAGTAATGATATTTACAGAGGGCCAGTTGTCAAAAGGAGTTGAACAACTCACAATTGTATATTCAGCAATAAAAGGTCATCGTATGCTCTTAAATCAAAAGACTAGCATAAATAACACTAGTACTTGAGGAAAGATACTTTGGTAGTAGATTATAAGACATATATATTTGTCAAAAAATAATAAAGACTATCAAATCACCCTCATACTCTCTTCTTCATCTAAAAAATTAGAATACCATTATATGTACTATTTACTTCATACGGTTGTTACAGGCATAAAATAAAATAAATATTTTGAAGACTTTCCCAGGTTACAAATCATATACAAACATAATAAATTAAATTTGTGTAAATAACAAGCAGTGTGGCTTCCAGAGAGATTTTTTAGCAGGGAAATGTGGAAAATCGCCAGCTCTCTCTTCACTCTCACGTTACCTCCAGCAGATCACTTGACCTTTGTATGACTGAGCTTCTTCCTCAGCAATATATGAGTATCATACTCATAGGTTTATTACGTTATTTCATATCTTATATAGAGCATGACAAATGGAAGGTATTCAATAAATTTTAATTTTCTATTCTTCCTGAGGAACCAGTCTACATTCATTCCTGTGACATATTATTCTAGCCCTCTGATTTAGGGATCAGAACCCAGAGAATCTGAAGTGAAAAGTGCACTTACTGAGTTTATACTAAATCTTAAGTAGAAAGAGACATGATATCCTGGGCCTGGTAGCATGATGGAAGGCTGAAGCAGAAGGACTGAAAATTCAAGTCCAGCCTGGGCAACTTAGAAACGTAGTGAGACCTTGTCTCAAAATAAAAATAAAAAATGGACTGGGGATGTAGCTTAGTGCAAAGAAGATAAGTTAGTAAATGATGCCAGATAAATGAATTACATCAAAAATGAACAGTGGATGGGACAGGGCAACAAAATCGCTTTGGAACCCTATTTCTGAGCAGGCAGCTTCAGAAGAGGAAGGAGATTAGATGGCATATGGTCTAGGGATGAGGTCAGCAGGAAAGAATCTCTCCCTCACATCTCTCCTAACTTGTGTTCATTAGTCACCCAATGGAGTCAGGAAAACTCTTCCAACCTCTGCCTCCATCTCATCCTCTGCAAATGGGTATCATGATCATGTAAGTGCAGCAGGAATCTGGAATGGTTGGAGCTCCTGACAGTGCAAACTGCTGAGATGCTAGATGCTAGGTCTGATGTAGAAATAGCTTAGAGGTACCAGTTTTGGATTTCCTGGGCACACAGCAAAAAAGGCCAACAGAAAAACAAACGTCCAAGGAAAATGTCTCAATTTCAGCAAGCACCCTAACTTTGGGCAGATAGTAGGGAAAAGGTTTAATGCGGAAATATAAAGATAATCAGGATAGGCCATCACACAATAACAGATGCTCTCAACTGACAGATAAAAAGAACAAAACTCAGAGCATTCACAGTAAGGTTTCCAGGAGGAAAATGATCCATATGAAACTATGTGAAAGCAACAGTCTAACACTGGCCCTGGATCAGTCTCATGTAGGAATCCCTCGCTGAGCTCATTTCCCTCTTTATGGCTCTGTTCCCAAATCTCTGTTTAGGTGGTAAGGAAAACAAGAACAGAGAAAACTTTGATAGCCTCTTTTGTTTTTTTGTCTCATAAACTCAAAGCACTTCATAATTTATAATTTTAGTTGTTCTATACACTCCTCTCTTTCACCCTAAAGCGGAAGCAAGAGTCACTATTATAATTTTATAGTCAGACATCCAGGGCCCAGAGAGTTCAAGTGACTCACCTAAGGTCACAAAGAATACCAACTATGAGCTAAAACCATAACACAAACCCTCAGGCTCCCAATTTACCACATGAATAAAAAAAATTAACAATTCCTGAAGAAGACATTCTTATATCCTGACAATACCTTTTACTAAAAATGTCTTTATACTATCTTATGTCCTAATACATACTCTATAATCAAAACTCACTTATTTCATTATGGTTGGTGTAATAGGGCACAGCCAAAATAGAAGTTCAGTTCAGAAGCTGATGGGTCATTTTCCGGCTTTGTTACAAGCTTATGCCTAAATGATCTACGGAAGATATTACACCTATGCTTCTAACAGAATTCTGAAAAGAGCTTTTTCTCCTATTTCATGAGTCCAGGGAACAAAAAAAGTCTAGTGAGGAGCTACAGATAGAAGAAAGGGGACTGTGTGCTGCTTATCTGAATTGGACATGCTTGGTCACATTTTCCCAGGGGTACTCATAGAAGGTCATCATCAGAAGATAAGTCAAGGTGAGAAAAGGGTCAGAAGTCCACAATTGTCAGAAATGTTTTATACTAGTCTCCCTTTGGAAATTCACAATGCATATTAAAGGGTATGAATAGCCCTGGGCCACAAGACAAATATACACATAATATATACACATATTTGTTTCAAATTACTTAACCCCAAGTTCACAAATGTGGCTACCACTGCAGCCTAAAAGTACCTAAATGCTTAGAAACTGCTAGTGTTTCAACTAGAAACCTTATAGAAGACTAAGAGGAAGTTATATCATCTCCAAGCCAAAGGAAGTGCTGTCAGTTTCTTATTTGTCTCTAATCACAGCATGACCAGAACCACCATACTACCTATATCCTGCTTTTAATGCCTGAAACTTGGGATCACTTGGTCAGGACTAAGTTCTTGACTTAGAGAATAGGAGAAAAATAGTACCTTTCAGAAGGAGAACCCAGAAGAGGAGAGGAAGAACTGACCTCTTCTGCTTTTGATTCATCGAATTTTTTACATCAAAATAAATTCACATTAAAGACAACCACAAATTTTAAATATATCCTGCTACCTTCCAGATCACCATAGTATTGTTTCAGTGTTCTAAATCTCCACAGACTGACCCTGTCTGGCCACAACCCTAACTCAGCCGCTGGATGACCTCTGGGACAGGTGACTTAACCCCACAGTGGCCCTGTTTCCACACCCAGAGAGTGGAGGCAGCAGCTCTTCCATCAAGCTAGACTGGATGGGAAACAACTAATAAAACGACGATAGTAAAAATCCTTTGCAATACATTTGGTGTCCTATAAAAGCTTAATGATTATAATTAAGCTGTGGCTAGAAGTCAGTGAAGTCCACATGACACTCAGCTCACTGTACTGGTATCTGATAACAGGACGCGCTCTGACCCGTGCTTCTATCAGCTGCACAAACTGGTCTAGGCCAAGTCTGGTTTCCTCCTACCACGTTATCAGGGAAGAAACACTGCTGAAGTCATCAGTCTAGCCACCTCCGTGTTTCACTGGACTCACAATCCGCCTAGCCTCCTAACGAAAATCATGAACTTCTGTTCCCTATGGCTGAAGAGAACTCCTAACTACATCAGAGAGGGCAAAAGCTCTTAGTAAAGAGGTCATCTGTTGACCGGTACTTTCTGTATCAAAGTATTATCCCCTCTACATGGGCAACAATAAGTTAAGGGAGTGATACTGAATGTCAATAAAGAGTATTGATTTTAGAGGCTGCTTGATCTGAATTCAAATTCTAGCTCTGCTACTTGCTAATTTCTAATTTCCCCATCTACACAGTGAGAATAACCCTTTTATTATACGGGACTGGTATAAGCATTGATACAACAATTATTATTGCACCTGGCTTCGGTGACGTTGACCATGACGATGATGGTCACAACAAAAACAGGCTCCTCACCATGGTCTCTTATGGGCCAAAATGCCCTCACTAACCTGGGGATGCAGGACAGAAATATCTCTGGTCCATCTTTCCGTTCTCAGCACCTGGACCAACACTCAATAAATTTGATTAGATTGAAATAGTCCAATGATGCTGGAGAATAAAGAATCAGGAAAAACATAGCAAATGCATGAGTTGGAAGATCGGAGCTCCCTCCATGAGCCATTGCCTAATATGGGCAAAACCAGTCCACTTAATTTCATCTAGGCTGGTGCCCTGGGCAGTTTTCCTCACTGAAGCAAATTGTGCTTATTCAAGTTCTCATTTGAATAATAATAGCAGAGGAAGCCTGGCCTGGCTCAGGTGATACTCTTGGAATTGCTTTTAAGATAGAGATATGAAACCAACCCCATGGCAAAAAATAATTCTCTTCCTCAACCTTTGCTTTTAATCTCAAAAAAAAAAAAAAGCACTGAGCAGGACAACACAAGAACTAGAACTAGGATATTAGTTTAATGCCGCTACTCCTGCCTTCTCCATCCTCAATTTAATCTGCTGTGTCCTGAGAATCCAGTCTCATTCACTATTCCCAAAAGATTCCCCATCCCAAGTTCATTGTAACTTTTCTCAAAAGTTCCTTTTTCTACCCTGCCTCTCCTCCTAATCGCCCCTTCAAAAAGAAGCCTCTTTTAAACTCTTACAATATTTCTTTCTCCTTTTGGTATCTAGTAAGTGACACATGAATACAATTCATTCACTCTTCCAGTAAATGAGCCTTTTCCTTAGTAACTGAGGAAGGCGTTGGGAATAGAGCAACAAACAGAACCCACCCGCAGCCTGCTTTCATGGAACTCGCATCTTTTTTTTCTCCCCCACTATTTTTATTAATATACAAATGTAATACATAGTATTTACAATGAATTTGCGTGTTTCATACACATATGTATCATATCAACTTTACAATCCCTTCCCATTATCTACCCTTCCACCCGCTCCCTGTCCCTTCCCCCAACTCCAGCTATCACTTCATGTGGTCCCAAAGAATGTCTGTGTTCTGGGTTTTCCAAGTCAGAGAAACCATACAGTGTTTAACGTATTAATATTCCGCACCTAAGCCATTTCACTTAAGTCACCACTCTAACTCAGCTTCCTATTCCTCGAATGGGTTTGCAGTAGTTAAATCTTGATGCCTCCTCTCTGAATCCAACCAACCCCTTCAATGGGATATTTACCAAAAGTTTTTTTTTTATATTATCTTTGTTGTTATTCTTAAACCTGGTGGAACTCGCATCTTATACTCAATTCCTTTCTAAATGAATGACAGAGGGTTGAAACTAATGTTCTCTTCTAATGTTCTCTTCTGTAAGGTCAACTCTTGGAAGAACTGAAGAAACAGTCATTTGTCAAAAAATGAGAAAGCCTCCACCGCAGTCTGACTGGTCTACTATCTTTTTCTCAAAATATATTTTCACTTCATACATCTCATTTTTCCTCAGGCTGCCAGGAATACCTCTATTTCCTTGGGCCCACCTGAAATCCACTCTCAGAAACCAGCCACTGAACCCCACCCAAATAACTTCACCCAGCAGTGGTCCCTTCTCTAACATGGAGAGAACCTGCAGACTAAAACCAGGCTTCACAACAATCATGTCCGCTGGGATGTGCCGTTTCCCGCGCTTACTCCCTCAGACCAGCTACAGTCCCTTCCCTTCATAGGGTTCATTTGTGTTTGATTGGCTGGGTAGCAAAGCATTGTGAACACTCAGGAAACAAATGGGGGTAAGTCAAGATTAGAAGCAGGGTTACAATCAAAGTCTTTCAAAGAGTCTTGAACCTTGAAAGGCCTAACCAAAGGAACTTCAAACTTGATTTTGAAATAAACTGGTCCAAAGGGAAAGAATTAAAAAACTCACTTTTTACCCTATGAGAAGTTGTAATTACTCCTCGTCTGTAACATATATACGATACAGTTCACTTCAAAAGTCTAAATTGTGCTACCGAAAGCAGGGAAGGAGGTTGTTTTGTTTTTTGCAATTTGGGGAATGCTTTCCAAAGATTTAAGTACAAGTGAATTTTTAATAATTCTCCCCCACATATATACACCCAGAGCTGATAGTAAGCCTACAGAGAGCCCAGAGCTAGGCTGGGATTGGCCAGATAACCCAAGATCATTATTTATAGCATACTTCATCTGCAGGTAATAAAAATAACTGAAAATTCCTATTATATATCAGAAAGAACAACTGAAAGGCTAACGTAAATGCCTTTAGTGCTTTTAGTAAGTTTAAAGATTTATACTTTTTAATTAAAGAAAATATAATAGTGGGCTACAGGAATAGCACAGTGGTTAGAATGCTTACCTAGCAAGTGCAAGGCCTTGACTTCGACTCATCAGAACCACAGAAGCTGAGCATGGTGGCACAAACCTATAATCCAGAACTCAGGAGGCTAAGGCAGAATTGCTGAGTTCGAGACCAGATTGGACTATGTAGTGAGTTCAGGACCAGCCTGGACTACAGAACAGGAACACCCTGTCTCAAAAAAAAAAAAAAAGAGTCTACTATATTGTTTAGAGAATAGTGACAAGGAAAAACATTTTGGTTCTCTTCACAGTATGTTTCTTTTACTGAACCTTCCATTCTACTCTAGGTCTGATACACGGCACCAGGTTACGTCACACTGTAAACAATGCCACAGAGCAAGTGTTTGTTTGACACATTGTAAATCTAGAAAGAAATTGAAGTATACAGGAAGCTCTGCCTCAGTTTACATGCAAATACCGTGAGTGTGCGAGTGTGTGTGTGGTGCTGGGGACAGAACCTAAGGCCACACTATGCTACATCCCCAGCCCATTTTTTCATTTTGATTCTGAGACAGGGTCTTGCTAAATTGCCCAGACTGAGCTCTAAGTCGCAATCCTTTACCTCAGTGTCCCAGAGTGCTGAAATTATAGACCTGTGCCACCAAGGCCCAGCTTACTATGCTATCTTACATAAATGTCTTGAGCGTTCTCAGATTTTAGTGTCCATAGGAATCCTGCAACCAACTCCCCAAGGGCACCAAGGCACAGCTATACCAAGAAGAACACAGACTGTAACACAGCAAATCTACCTGAGGATTCGTAGTCCCTTCATTTGGCAGCTGGGAAATCGCTTATAATAGGTTCCATAAAGTCTACATAGCCTAGTCAAAAATGTCTGCTTCTTTTACTCAAGGTATTTATTAAAATACAAAAATTAAATGTATCTGTTCCATTTAGTGTGTCTTTGGCAAATCTCAAAGTTCTGTGAAATCGAAGACCCACAGGTTAGGATGAAGACAAAATTACAAAACACAGAAAAACAAATGGCTTGAAACCTATGACCAGTTTAATGACAGAAAGCCAGGAGCCCTCTGCCACTGTAGGTGACACCAGAAGTAGGCAGAAGATAGAAATGCTCTCCCTGGGTACCTGTGCCAGTCACCCTGCGTGGCATGACGTGAGATGAAAGCATCTGCTGACTCTCAGAGGTATAATTACTAGAAGGGTGGGGGTGTAATTAAAGTAAGGATAATTTACCTTGAAGAAGATAAAAATTAAGAATTATTAATGATCACAATAATTAGCCCTTTTATACCTAAGAATCACAAAATGCTTTACAAGCTGTAATTATCACATCTCCCCTCTAAGGAAGGGATTCATATCTTACAGTTCCTCTCTTAACAAAGGGGTGAAGTTATGGACATGGCAGAAGGGAGAAAGGGGTGAAGTATTGCCTCCTCTGACATTGCCTTGTGAGAGGCAAAACTAAAAAGGGGGCCCAGAAAGGCTAACTCCCATATTGGTGGGTACCCTCATCCTCAAGCCATCACTCAGATGACTCATCCCAGAGGAAGCATCTCATCTCATTCGGACCCACTGCCACCTAACCCGACGTGATGCAATAAAACTGTCATATCAAGGATTCTATTAAACATCTAGAAGAAAGAAAAGGTAGAGTACTACTTTCAAGGAACTTAAAAACTAATTGGGAAGACAAAAGAAGCATCCATTAAATTAAAGAAGAATACAAAAATTACACATTAACTAGCACTGAGATGTCTAATGCTGACCAAGCTGTAGGGGAAACATTTTTTAAGTGGAGAACCAAAAATCTAGGAGGGTTTGTGGAAGGAGATTTAGCTTGTGTGGGGCCTCAAGTAAACCATAGTTTTTGGCTGGTAGAGATACCAAGAAAAAGTAGGTCAATGAATGATGGGAAGCAGTAAGAAAACGTGATAGACCTAACACATACCGTTAAATAAAAAGTCCTCCCTGCAGAGGTGTTTGGAGAGCTTACCAAAAAAATCACACTTTTCAAAGCCATTTAAGATCATCCTATCTGAACATTTTCTTGAATAATAATATCATAGCTCCTGTTGGGTTCTAAAGAAGTTCATTAGATTGAAGATGACAGTGGAAGCTTTTCTGTTTATCTAAATTTTTATTTTGAGATTTTCCAATTGATCACAGACAAGGTCCAGGCCTCACTAATGCCAAAGACTGTCAAAAAAAATTTTTTAACTCTGCGTTCTAACAGGGAAAAATGGGGAATGAGCCTTTGAAGTAAAGGCCAGGAAAAAATACGATACGTTGTTAGCTCTTTCTTTAGAGCCCTATCCTTCCCTGAAAGATTTCAGCACTAAAAAGAGCTTCATGACTGGCACATGGTTAAAGCATCTGATTGATACCAATTTTATTTTCTCCTTTCAAATGCTCTGTAATAAAAAGCCCATGTCTCAAAGCCAGTTACCTGCATAATACTATAGATGTGTTTAGGATACGCTAGTAAATAAGGACATTATTGCAGAAACAAAGCAGCTAAGTTCATTCCTGAGCCAGTTAGCTATGCGCTTTTATATTTCATTACCTCAGTCTCCAGTCTTAAAAATGAAAGACACTGAAACATGGTATCTGTAAAAAAAAAAAAAGTAGAGATTTTTCAGGTTTCAAAAATACTATTATTTGTTGATGAACAACAATGAATGCATACGACCACATTTTAAGGATTTCCAGTTGGTCTTAAGTAAAAACAGAACCAAACCAAGTTGTTAGGACTTGACAATTTTCTACATTCTCTGGCATTTTTTCAACTTTCTATGAAACTCGAAAACAAAATTGATTCCCTGTCTGAACCTCATGTTAGGAACTACTATTAAAATGATATTCTTAAATAGTGACCATGTATAAAGTAAAAGACTAGAGCAACAAGGGCCACTTCGTTAGGAGACTATCAAACCCAATTTTTAAATTTAACATTTGAATCTACTTACAGATGAGCCAAGATTCAAGAAAGAAGAAAGATCAATTCTCTGAAGTTATGCAGGCTTCTCCTCTCTCTCTCTCTCTCTCTCTCTCTCTCTCTCTCTCTCTCTCTCTCTCTCTCTCTGTGTGTGTGTGTGTGTGTGTGTGTGTGTGTGTGTGTGTGTGTGTGTGTAGTACTGAGAATTGAATTTAGGGCCTTCACACTAAGCTACAGCCCCTGCCCCTTTGGGTAAGGTCTCACTAAGACACTGAATGGCCCAGGCAGGGCTCAAACTTGTGATCCTCCTGCCTCAGCCACTCAGAGGGGATCACAGGAATGAACCACTACACCTTGCTATCTAAGCTTTTAAACATGTTCCTTTACACTGTGCTGATTTTAAACAAGAATGGCCTAGAGAGTCATTATTGGATTTAAGATCCAATTTCATTCAGAACGGGGAACCTAAACTGAAATTCCTCCAACAGATCATACATATGTGAATAAAAAGAGAGGCAGGTTAAGACTGGACTTCTCCAGAGAATCCCTTGAAGCACAGGAAAAAAAAAAAAAAAAGACTAGTGTCCTAGTGTCTCCTGTGAGGTTTCATGATAATTAGAGATTGAAGTGAGTACAATTCTCATGACAGTTTCAGACTAGAATTCAAAGTTTAAGAGAACTATATAAAACTCTAAATGGAAGGGGAAAAGAGAACTCTACACACCTTAGTGGGAAGCTGTCATATAAAATAGATTTACTAAACCCCAAGAAATAGTGGCAGTTCTGACAGTTCCAGAAAAATTTCTATCACAGACTTTAGAACTTAAGTCCTTAAAAAGGCAAAAGATGAGCTATGTTTACAATTGTCTTCTCATTTCCTGTGACTTCTATCTTCCTCTTAGCCCCACATCTAGGGCGATGGCAAGTGACAGGAAAAATACCATTCAACTCCACTACCATTTAGGGTTAGCTGTAAATAAAGAAACAATCATCAAGATTTAGGTTCCATATTTTCTCATGCCCTTAAATTCTGCTCAAAATTCAAAAAAACAGTATTTGCCCCTGATGGACAAAGAAGACAGAAATGCAGAAAAGCCATTGAATCATTTAATAGTTTCCATAAACCTATTATGAAGAAGTTTCCAGTTTCAAATGGTCTGAAATATAAGGGTAGGAGTCACTGACAACCAGGGATAAAATCCAGTTTCTTACAATAAAACAGCACAGAGATTCACAAGTGATCATCAGGGTTGAGAAAGCCCTGATGGCTATAATGGGTTAGAATGACCGATTACCTTAATGTGCTTCCAGAAGAAGCCGACTCAAGTGTTTTAGATGTCATAATCATTAGTAACTTAGGCTAAGCAGGATGATTATATCTGCAATAATGCATTACACTAGCTCTTTTTCTCCAGGGGCATCAATATGCTAATGAGAAAAGAAATGAGTAAACTTCATTTAAATCTAATAGCTCTAAGTATGAAATGTTTTCTTATGAACAGTTAATAAAAATATAATTTAAGGTATCTTCTAAAAGTGTTTACTACAGAAGCAACCTACAGTCTGTAGGAAAACCATCATCACAAAACCTCAAGAATACAAGTATGAATTTTTCCCACCTGTGTTTTTAGAGAAGCTTAACAATTCCTTTCATCCATGTCACTGTCTTTGAATTGCTCCAGACAGGGTTTATGAGAAGCACCTCACGGGCTATCACATGCCACGGGGAAATCAATTGGTTTTTATAAATTTACTGCAAAGATTCTGTTTAACCCCAACCTAGAACTTACATTTTTATAAAAGAAATAGTTTTGAAGTTACTCCTCTGTAATGAAGTCATAATTGGTTAAAATTTGGAATACATAAAATATAACATTTCTTTTTGCTTAATTTTAGCAATGAAAGAAAATTTAAAATTCCGCAAAATATTCTATTTTTTTCATGTTAGGTGGGGCCAGCACCCTAACTGTCAGGAGTCAAGGTCTGTGAAACTCACGCCAAATAGCTACGTGAGCAAAGTGAGATAAACAAGCCATTCACGGAGACAGAGGTGGAGCTGGGCATAGAATGAATCAGGCCATCCCACAAGAGTGGGTGTCTCCTTTCCAAGTTGCTCTCCAGGGCACAATTAAAACCCCTATATAAGGCCTAGCTCCCAGTTACCCAGTACACTTGCCAGCAGTGTCAGCGAGCACTCGACTTCTTCCTCTGGTGAAGTGGGTAAGTCCCATTCTATGGGTCATGTTCTTCCATATGATTCTTCATTTTCTAGCCTTTGTAGATGCTGGGAAGTTGGAGCAGGTTTTATGTTCTGGGATCGGCATCTTACACTGGTGGCTGGCTTTCATTTACTCCAACTGATTTTATGGCTGGAGCCATCACTTGTATGGGGACATGGCCCTTCTCTGATGGCTCTGAAATTAGGTACTTTTGTACATCGGGGATTGGTCATATGTGGCTTCAACGGATCTCATCTTCCCAATAATTGCCCTCTCAGAAGTTTGTCAACCCTCTGGTCTTTGTTCATCCCTGATCTACTTAATGTGGGCCATCTGCAAATAGATATGCCTCTGAAGCACTGGAGTTGTGAAATAGATAAAGAAGTCACATAGATGAACCACTATGAATCAACCAGCAAAGCCATCTATGTATTCTCTTAACATGAATCTGATGCTGGCTAATTTTTGTGTTCTGCTTTGCAGTGTTGGGAAATCAAATTCAAGGTTTTGTGCATGCTAGGCAAGTGCTCTACCACTGAGCTATATTCCTACCCCTTGATGATTTTTCTAATGCCAAGATGCAAATGGTTTAGCAAAGGCAAACCATAAGACCAATATCATCTGAAGTTTTCAAGGTTCAGTTGAGTCCATTGCCTTTGGTAGGCAATCAAGAAGATCTCTCAGCATCTTTCAATAATTGAATATGTGAATAGCCATAATATATCTGAGTCAAGACAGACAACATGCACCTTCTGTTTTCTGCCTTGGTATATCTGAATGTTATAATGGCATCATATTTTTGAGACAGTCTTGCTCTATAGTACTGAAATCACTATGTAGCCCAGGCTGACCTCAAACTTACAGCAATCCTCCTGCCTCAGCTTCCCAACTGCTGGGATTACAGGCATGTGCCACCATAACTGGTTAAATTTTATGTGGCACTAGGGGATCAAAACCAGAGCGTTGCCCCAGCTAGACAAATGCTTTAACCACTGAGCTATGCCCCCAACCCAATGCCATCTTTTGATTAGGATGAAACAGGCTTTTAGTTTTTCAAGCTTTAATTTTAGAATTGATGACTCATGAATGATAGTCCTAGATCTCTTATAGACTATAATGTTGTGGAACAATTCCTATTTCCTTTCTCATTGTTCTATTTGCTGACACTTGGATTGCTGATGCAATTAGCTGAATGTGGCTCTACCCACTTTAAGATACTCTCAACTCTTCACCTTTTGGTTTATGATTGCATCCATATATTAAGTTTAAATTCCTGTACTCTTCACTATCAGTTCTGAAATATGCTGAGGAGCTGAAAGAGAAGAAAATAACATGGATCAGACAGACAATGAAAAGCTGGGTATAGTAGCCTGTAGATGATCTCCTGGCTTCCAATTTCTCAGTTCCTTTAACTTCCTGAATACAATATTGAAGATAAAATGCTCTGAAATCTCAGATTAAAATAACTACTGCTGAAAAGTGAAACTCTTTGCAGATCTAAGACACTGTGAATGAAGCCTTTTCAAAAGCAGAAACAGAATTTTGACTCCCTGTCTTATTTTACTGTTTTAGGTTTACTTGAACTTGAAGAAAGAAAAAAATGTCTCCACTTCTGAAAAGCATCTTGGACATCACTGAAATTTTCAATCAATATGCCTCACACGATTGTGATGGAGCAGTACTAACCAAAAAAGACCTAAAGAACCTCCTTGAAAGGGAATTTGGAGCTATCCTTCGGGTAAGAACTAACAAGAATAGGAAATCTTTCCACTAACTGAGGGCTGTGAACTTTCTTCTCAGGAGAGACCATAACAAGGAATAGTGACTAATATTCATTACATCATGAAAAGTTTGTAAATACATCCCTCACTCATTTCTGAGTCTTAACTGGCTTTGTGGGCTGAGTATTAAGTTCAGGTCAAATATTTCATGTGTTTGATGGCATTGTCAATGGGAATTAACTAACTGTTCATGAAACCTTACCACCCAACATATTAAATCATTAGACTTGGAGGGATTTAATTGTACTTTCAAGTTTCAAGAACTGAAATCAGTCTGCTCTCTACTAAAACTCTATTGCTATAGTTTCTCTTGTTTTTAAACAGAGTACAAATCAATTCGGTAGGTTTTTTTCCAGATGTAAATATCTGCAGGAAATCTTCATATATTTCCATGTTTTTTTCTCTTTCCCTCTCTCTACTAAGTTATAATATACAAAAATTCCAACAAGCACAGGCTTTGAAATGAGTTGCTCGCACTTTACATAGGGAAACAAGACACATGAAGTGGCACTGTTTTTCTGATTGCTTTGAATGCCTTGATTTGCCACCTGTAAATAGTAATTTTAAATTTTTGTTTTTGTTTTTATCTTTTCCATAGAGACCACATGACCCTGAAACAGTAGACATAGTCCTGGAAATTCTGGATCGCGACGCTAATGGGGTTGTTGATTTCAATGAATTTCTCCTGTTAGTTTTCAAAATAGTTCAAAGTTGTTATTATGCTCTTGGCCAGGCAACAGGGCTAGATGAGGAGAAGCGAGCTGAGGGTGAGGGAAAGTGGGACCTGTCACAAGACCGCAGGCGAGAAGACCAAAGAAGATTCGAGTCCCGGGACAGACAAACGGACGAAGAACCTGGTCGCCAACGCTGGCAGAAGCAGGAGCAGGAGAGAAAGCGCGCCGAAGAGAGGAAGAAGCAAGAGAGATATGAACGTCGCGATGAGGAACAGCGGCGGCAAAGGCGGGAATGGCAAGAACTAGAAGAGCGCCGTGCAGAGGAAGAACTGAGAAGACGGAAGGGTCGCGATGCTGAGGAGTTCGCGGAGGAAGAACAGCAAAGGCGAGAGAAGCAAGAGCTGAGGAGAGAACGACGCGAGGAGGAGCTGCAACGGCGGGAGCGACAAGAGCAACGTGAGAGGGCGCTCCAGGAGGAAGAGGAGCGCCGGCGGAGAGCGCCCGCGGGCGACCGCTGGGAGCAGGAGTGGCAGCCGCTGAGGCGCGAAGAGAAGAGACGCGAGCAGGAGGAGAGGCGCGAGGAAAGGCGCGAGCAGCAGCGGGAGCAGGAGCTGTGGCGCCAGGAGGAGAGGCGCGAGGAGCAGCGCGAGCAGGAGCTGTGGCGCCCGGAGAGGCGCGAGCAGCAGTGGGAGGAGCAGCTGAGACGCGAGCGCGAGGAGAGGCGCGAGGAGCAGCGCGAGCAGGAGCTGTGGCGCCAGGAGAGGCGCGAGCAGCAGCGGGAGCAGGAGCTGTGGCGCCAGGAGGAGAGGCGCGAGCAGGAATTGGTGGCAGAGGAGAAGGAGCGGGCCCGGGAGCAGGATGAAAGCCGCACCCAAAGGTGGCAATGGCAGCTAGAAAGCGAGGCCGACGCACGTCAGAGCAAGGTCTACTCCTGGCCTCTCAGGCAAGATGCGCAGAGGCGCCGCCGGGAGCAGGAGGAGGAACAGAGGCAGCGCCGGGAGTTGGAGCAGCAACTGCGGGAGCAGGAGGAGCAGGCTCGGTGGCACCAAGAGGACGAGCAGCACCGCGACTTCGGATGGCAGTCTCAGACGGAGGAAGGGGAGACGAAACGCCGCCAGGGGTCGTGGTCGAGACCGCGGCTGAGCGAGCAGCGGGAGAGGCAGCTGAGGGCAGAGGAGAAATGGGAGCGAGAACAGTGGGACCGGAAGGAAGAGCAGCAGCGTCGCCAGTGGCGAGAGAGGGCGCGGGAGCAACGGTTCGAGGAGGAGGAGGCGCCCCAGCGAGCCCAGCGCTCCCGGCAGCTCCGGGACAGCCTCCCAGAGGAGCAGGACCGCGGACAGAACTGGAGATGGGAAGTGGAGGAAGACAGCCAGAGACGCCGCCAAAAGCTGTACGCCAAGCCGAGCCAGCGGGAGGAGCTGAAGGAGGAAGAGCGGCGGCAGCAGGAGGAAGAGCGGCGGCAGCAGGAGGAAGAGCGGCGGCAGAGAGAAAGAAGGCGTCAGGAGCGCGACAGAAAATTCCGTGAGGAGGAACAGCTCCGTCAGGAGAGGGAAGAACAGCTGCGCCGCCGCGAACGGGAGGAAGAGCAGCTGCGCCGCCAGGAGAGGGAAGAACAGCTGCGCCGTGAGCAGCGCGACAGAAAAGTCCGTGAGGAAGAGGAGAGGGAGGAAGAGCAGCTGCGCCGCCAAGAGCGCGACAGGAAATTCCGTGAGGAAGAGAAGTTCCGTCAGGAGAGGGAAGACGAGCAGCTGCGCCGTGAGCGGAACGAAAAAGTCCGTGAGGAAGAGAAGTTGCGTCAGGAGAGAGAGGAAGAGCAGCTGAGCGGCCAGGAGCGCGACCGAAAAGTCCGTGAAGAGGAACAGTTCCGCCAGGAAAGGGACGAAGAGCTGCGCCGTGAGCAGCGCGACAGAAAAGTCCGCGAGGAAGAGAAGTTGCGCCAGGAGAGGGAAGACGAGCAGCTGCGTCGTCAGGAGCGCGACAGAAAATTCCGTGAGGAAGAAAAGTTCCGTCAGGAGAAGGAGGAAGAACAGCTGCGCCGTGAGCAGCGCGACAGAAAAGTCCGTGAGGAAGAGCGGGAGAGGGAGGAAGAGCAGCTTCGCCG